>CM067512.1:17251032-17301032 GCA_034509495.1 Acestrorhynchus altus | reverse complement strand
TACTGGAGAGTCAGGTGAGTGTAGACCCTCCTGTAGGGCCCTATGATTTCTGCAGTAATGCATATCTGATACATATTTTCTTAAACAAAATCTGCATAAACTGTTACTGTGCACTAAACTCATAAACTCTTACACTACTGTCCTACATTTACTAACTGGGCACACTCCACACCATTGACTTGCAAAAATGCAATGAACATACACCAGTATGATTTGCAGGTGACACCAAGAAGCATACTTAGTGCCCTATAATATTCACATGATCAACAAGCTTATTTGGTCAATAATGCTATACTACAGAATAGATAGATATATAGATTAATAAACCATAGACAGTAGTTCAGCTCTACACAAAGAACTGCACCAGACTTACTTGCTTATTTAGTTATGCTAACCCATGTTTGCCTGTTTATTCTTCAGCTGGTTCAGGCCCTGGGAGTGGCCATCTACCGGGCACTGGACTGGGGCTTGCTGGAGACTGAGGAGCGGGAGCTGAGTCCCCAGCTGGAGAGACTGATTGAGCGCATGGTGGGTGAGGATGAGGGTGGAGACTCCAGCCGTTGTGGCAGAAATGCCACCAAGGATGAAGGCTACAGTGGCCCAGAGGAAGAGGAGGAAGAGGAAGAAGAGGAAGAAGGAAGCATGCGAGCAGTACGCACTTTTCGTCAGGTTATGGCCCTGTGTGCCTGCAGGCTGCCAAACCCAACACAGGCTCCAGAACACTATCAGGCAGTGTGCAGGGCACTGTTCCTGGAAACACTGGAGCTCCAGACCTTCCTCTGTAGGATCAGAGATGCCAAGGAGGTAAGTGAACACACCTTATTGTGTGTGTGTGTGTGTTGGGGGGGTAGAATGTGCCTAGGGGGAGGTGTGTTTGGGTTGGTGTAGCTTGAAGGTTGTATTGGTTGGAAGGTAAAATAGAAAGTTAGTTCTATTAGTTATATTGTGTAAGAGCGGGGTATATAGAATATGGTGTAGGGTGCAAGGAGTAGGGGGTAAAAAGGATAGATGGTAGTGAGGTGTGTACTTTTGGGTAGGGCAGACGGTGGTGTGTGTAGGTTTGTGTAGGGTAGACATTGTTTGTAAGTATGTTTTTTTTGAGTGTGTGTATGTGTATGTAGATGCTGAGGAAGATCAGGACTGAAGAGCCTCAGGAGGAACGATATGCTGCTGAACTGGACAACCTCAAACACACAGATTGGGTACACATGCACATGCACGCACACACCTAACATAACATAAAATACATGCCACCATGTACATTAGACTTGGAGGTCCAGGGCAAATTGGTGAGCCATGAGATTCCATTACTTGTTAGCTTATTTTATCTTAGCCCCAGTGCTAATATGTAGGGTATATATTCTTCTATTACATTACATATGACATTTCAGCCTTTTGTCATCAGTGTAAAACTAAACAAGCAACGTGTGTGTACAGGCACGTCTGTGGGTGCAGCTGATGAAGGAGCTGAGGCAGGGTGTGAAGCTGAAGAAGGTAGAGGAGCAGCCATTCAACCCGCTGCCCACAGAGTTCAGCCTCACACCATTTGAGATGCTGATGCAGGACATCCGCTCCCGCAAGTACAAGCTGCGTAAAGTCATGGTGAGTTGCCACAGTGGGGAATTCACCCACTTTCCAAAATTCTGTAACTCAGAGTTGGTGTTGGTGTGAAATTGTGTTGTTGTTATACATGCATTATGCATTTGTGAACATTTCTATCAGATGTTAATGTTTAAGAAAAAGTAGGGCACCAACTCGTACATAAATGTTACTCCATTGATTGAAAACACTACCTTTAATTTTTCTCCTTCAAATTGTGTGCTAATCCTAAAGTTTCACACAATTTTGTCACTGACAGATTTGTAGTATCAGTCCATTTTCTTTAATACATAAATGACTATGGGTAATATTTTCTCTCATTTGTTTGATTTGGTTCTCTTTCTCTACTTTTAGGACTTTCAGGCACCATTATATGCCAGTACAATTATTTTGGAGTGTTAGTTTCGTAGTGTTTGTAAAATCTCAGACACTGGAATATGAGAGGCTTGATACACAGTGTTTAGATCTGCGAGCTGGAAACACCCCCAACCTGTAGGTGCAGTGTAAATGCATGATGACTTTAATGTGAATTACACTCTTCTGAAGCAGACTCACACACAGTAAAGACATTCTGTGGCTTTCTGCAGTCATTATCATGCCCAAATAATAAACTTCCTACAGAGACATTTTCCTTTATATGGGCATGACACTGATTACAGAATTACAACTCGGCAAAGCTGATTACAAACATGTCCCAATGATTATTCAGGGACAAAGACCTTCAGGCTCAACATCTGCTCCTCACTAGTTGCTATTTTTGCTCTCTGACACACTCAGGTCGATGGTGACATCCCTACCCGCATCAAACGAAATGCTCATGAAGTGATCTTGGACTTCATCAGATCAAGACCACCGCTGAAACCAGTGAGTTCACACAGCATACTGCATGTTGTAAACTTAATTGATTCCATTTTTTTCTAAATCATTCTTTAACTTTACGTGATTGATCATGATGATATGTATTTAGCCTACAGCTGTTAAGCTGCACCCATATAGCCTACTGTCCTACCCAATCAGTCATAATCAATCATGTGTGTTTATTATGAATAATGTTACTGAAGCACCATTTTGGAGTTATTGTATCAGTATGCACTGAAAGTAGTTGAAACAAACATACTTTGTAAATATTGGTAGCATATAAAGCAATAACACAAAATGAGGGGATATGATACATAGACAAACTCATCAAGGATGCCAGAGACTGATGCTTGTATAAATTATCAATTAATTACAGCACTGATCCAAAGCACCTGATTGCAAAAAGTTGGAAGGCTATCATTGCTACCTTCAACCTCGTACTTGTACTTTGATATTTAATATAACCACCCTGTTTACAGCAGGTATGTGGCAATTCAGGTGCAGGAGTTCTTTGCATTCCAACTGAATTATTGAGAAAAGATGGTTGTAATCAATGAAATTAGTAAAACAGTTTCTCAGACATCAGGCAGTGTTTTCATATGGAATAATATCCTGTGAGGTGTGAAGTTTGGATGACTGGTTCAATTTACCGCCACTGGGAACATTTCTGATTGGGTTTGTTCTACAGTTTCTCTAGAAGTGTTTTACACCAAACTGTCAACCACACAGAGAAAAAGATTAGAGAATGGTTGAGTAAAATTGAACAATGACTGCTTGTGTATACAGGTATCAGAGCGCAGTCTCCCCCCACGGCCACAGCAGCAGGAGTCTCTGCATGACAGAGTGTTGGCGGAGATCCGTCAGGAACACAAACTGCGGCCGGTGGAGCCGCGGAGCGCCAAGAGACGTGCGTCAATCACCTCCTTTAGCCAATCAGCAGCAGTCAGTCTCCGCCTCCGTTCTGTGTGTTTCAGAGTCACAAACTGTAGCATGAGCCATTGTCCGGTGTTTGTGTGACATGTTAGCCTGTGTGTGTGTGTTGTGCCCAGAGGTGTAGTCTATATGATATGTAGATGTACCCACTAGCAAACCACTAGAACTCACTCAAAAGTGCACAGTTTATACACGTTCTCAAGACCGTGGTTCAAGTTAAGTCTGTGATGAATATCCAGGGGGTAAATGAGGTATTATTGTGTTTATTTTAAACCAGAATAGACCTGATCTCCACCTACATGAACAAGAAAGTCAGCTAAAATCAGCTACACTAACAGTGCCTACTACATAGTCTTTTTTATTGAGAACACTGAAAGTATACCAAACTGTAGCCTATTAATACAGAGAACGCTGAATATACCAGATCCAAGTTACAACTTATTTTCTATATATAGAAAATAAGTAAACAGTTTGGATTAATGCTGTAGGGGAAATACTAGCTGAACATCACTTAAGAGAAGAAAATGTGCATGACGAGACTTGTTTGTGTAAAGTGTGATGAAGAACAGTGTAATGTAGAGATTGTGCAGCTTTTGAAATTCCCATGTGGTTGCTAGGTTGTTGCTAAGGTGTTGCTATGCTGTTCCATTTTCCTTGAATGTAAACAGCTGGATTGCTTTTATTAAATTTATTTATGGGGGTCCATGCAGTTCTCTTTTCACACAGTAGGGGTCAGTGTCCTTATATCCCTCCTTCAGACTAGACTACACCACTTGCTGTGCTGTTTTGTGTAGTTCAGTGTGTGTGTGTGTGTGTGTGTGTGTGTGTTCATTGGTTCACAGGTGTGTGTTGTTTCCTCAGCGTTCGGCTCACTGCCCTGCCTGGCTCACACCTGCCACTGCAGCCTGAAGTCCACTTCTTGCATTGACCTGTCTGCCACCGAGGCTGGGCTCCGTCTGCCGTCCCGCCCACGTGTTCTACTCAAGGCCCCCACTCTTGCAGAGATGGAAGAGATGAACCTGTTTGAAGTGAGTTTCACCTTAAAGGAGCAGTTCAGAGAAATATGGAGACGAGATTGGTGACATTGGCGTAATGTCAGAAGTCACCACATTAGATACCATCAGATACCAATCAACCATGTATCTTGATTGATGAACTAAATCTGAGGTCTGTTTTTTATTTGCATTTTTGTTAATTGCGTGTGCATGTGTGTGTTCGTGCATGTGTGTAGGATGAGGATTCTCCAGGCACTGTGGAGCTGCAGTGTGTAGAAGGTTCTCTGAAGCGCGATCGCTCCTTCTCTGAGCACGACCTGGCGGAGCTGCGGGGGGAGACCTCAGAACAGAATGTGTGTCTGTGGACAGAGAGGCCTCGCTCATACACACTTACTGGGTCCACACACACACACAGAGGTAAGTGTACACACGACCAACTGGAGAATGAACATTTAATTCTTGTAGTTGACATTTTTGATGTGGAGAAATTGTCAGCATGAAACCCTGAGACATATTGACAAGGGTCAAAATGACTCGACATCTCAGCAGTCAGAGCATCTCCCAGTTGGCTCCAAGGCTTTCAGGCAGACTCCTGGTCAGCAGAAGTATCAATGGTAGTCCAAGGAGGCATAGATCACCAACCAGCAGACCAAGGCTCATCCAGGGGTGACTGGCTATGTGACAGAAGTTATACTGTGGCACAAGAACAGAGATCTTTATTGATGGTTACTGGAGGAATGTGTTAATGTTCCAGTGGGGCTGTGCAGGTGCAGTATATTAGGAGTGGCCTTGCCAGCCCCTGTCCACTGTCTTCTACATTGGACACACAAGCATTGGAACTGGACCTCGGCATGATGCAAGACGATCCAATGAGTCCAGTTTTCTTGTCCATTCAAGAATGCCTTGGTTTCATATACCACCACCAGAAGTCTGAAGAGGGAGCTGGGTCTGGATTTCTACAGAAACAGGAAACAGTAAACCATCTCAGGTGTTCCCCACTGCAGGTGCTAATGGCATAGGCGTAGATTTATTTCATGTACATCTTATTCACACACACCTGCCCATGCAGATTTGACTCCCCTCACACCTCACTACTCCTTCAGCTCTTGGGGTAAGACACCAAGCCTGGTTATTAACATGCATTAACCTGCATTTTGTATCTGGATCTATCCAGATTTTAAAAATGCATCCCTAGTGTGACCAGATGAGATCCAGTTTGTTCCATGTAAAAAAAAAATCTTTTGTTCTGCTCCACCCCCTGCTCTCAGCTCCTCCTCTACTCTGCTGCACTCCACATTCATACACACTCTCATATACACATTATGTAGGGGGCATAAGACTAAGTGTATATAACGAAGACAGGAAGATGAAATTTCAATATGTTTAAATATAGTAAAGTTTGAAGAAGGATATAATGGGGTGTCATAAAATCTTCACATTGTATTTTTCACATCATATGTTGTGTCATGTATCATATTGCCGTTCAGCTAAAATATATCAGGATATTTTTGTCTATCCGCCCAACCCTGGGAAGAGAGATCCACAGTAATAATTACTCAAGTTAACATTTTTAACATTAGTGTTTTTCTCCTTGCCTAACTAACCACTGCATTCACTTTTCACTTACATTTCGATATTATCTGTGTCTGGCTATCACTCATGAATTGAGTGATCTGATCACCTTGCTTTTCATGTGGTCAAACGAAATCTGAACATTATCCAAATACCAAAACTGACTTTAATGCTAAGCTGATTTTATGTTACTTTCAGATGCTAGCTCTAATTCTAACTAACTGCAGCAACGTTAATCTGCATGATCATCTTGTTGTTTTCTCTCTCCAAAAATTTCTCTCTCTCTCTGACTGATTTTAAAACCCTGCACAGACCGTACCCATAGACTGCAAGTCCATACAAAAAGCCTCATTACTGACCTGAACCACTGACTTGAGGAGAACATGTTGAAGTGTCTTTTAAACACATCAGACATAGTTCAGATTGAAAAACAGTGCCTTATCCTTTGAATGGGATAACTGATCAATCTGTGTGTGTGTGTGTGTGTGTGTGTGTGTGTGTGTGTGTGTGTGTGTGTGCACGCAGCCTCTACCCCTGTGATTGGCTGGATTCCTCCGCCTCCACCCTCTCATTCCCTCAGTGCCCTGGAGGAAAGCACCGAAGATCCAGGGCCTTCTCCAGGTTCCAGCAGCCAGTGGATGGTCAGCTTTATTGAGTCCACTGTAAACATCTCATTCATAACAAATTCTGAATCATTTTTAGTAAATACAGAATTCATAGTAGATATTGAATAAATAAGAGTTCATTTGAAATAATTTACAAATATAAACACTAAATAGTTTGTCATCATAAAGGATAATTTAGTTAATCATAGTGGATACTTATCATTTATAGTAGATACCAAATATAATAGTAAATACTGATGAAATCATTTTTCATAGTTGATATCTCTCTCTCTCTCTCTCTCTCTCAGGAAGAGTTCAGCCACCCAGTGGAGAGTTTGGCTTTAACAGTAGATGAGGTTATCAGTGTCCGGCGTGTGCTAGTGAAGGCTGAAATGGAGAAATTTCTCCCAAATAAAGAGTTGTACAACAACCTGAGGAAGGGCAAGGTCTCTCTCTCTTTTTCTCTCTCTCTCTTAGTCACTTGTCTCCCATTCCCCTCTCACCCCCTACACATGTATCATTAATGTGTTTGTGTGTGTGTGTGTGTGTGTGTGTTTATTGCAGGTGTGCTGCTGCTGTCGGGTGAAGTTTCCTCTGTTTTCTTGGCCTTCCACCTGTCTGCTGTGTAAAAGGTCAGCAGAGGATTCAGTTCAGTGTCAGTTTCACTCTGAAATGAACACATCATTGTCACTATTTGTTATTATTATTATTATTATTATTATTATTATTATTATTATTATTATTATTAATAAAGTTATTGTCATTGTTATAATTATTATTAACTACTGCAACTTCTAATAATGATGCTGACTAAACATCATGTAAACATAATAAATGTTCCTTTCAAACGGAACTTTCAGTGCTGTATGATTTTGATTAAATCACCATTATCACTGTTATTAGTGAAAGATGGACATGGTTGTAGTTTCCTAAATTAGGATAAATAACTGTGTGTGTATATAACATGTCTTGAAATTGAACCTTTCATTTTATTATTATTGTTGCTGTTGTTGTTGCTGGTATATTTGGAGGGATTTGTTCCAAAATGGAACAAGCTTTACAAACACAAGACATTTCACTACCATTCATTATCCTCCATTAACGCAGAAAGAAAAAATGTGTGTTCATTGATTAAAATTTGGGTTTCAACACAGCTTATAATCCAATTATTATGAACAAATTATGATTGTTATTATTATTATTATTATTATTATTATTATTATTATTATTATTGCACTCTTTCCCTCAGGGCTGTGTGTGACTCCTGCAGTGCTAAGGTGTGTCTTCCATATATCATTATTTCTGTTTAACTCCTATTATATTTTCATTATGCTATGTAAGTTACAATAATGCTGTTACACCATATGTTTACTACCCTGTGACTCCTTACTGCGGACAAACACAGTAGCGGTCAGTATAAAGTGTGTTAGTATGTCTGCCTTTAACTCCTTCACTTTAAAACAAAGTGTGTGTGTGTGAGAGAAAGAGAGAGAGAGAGAGAGAGAGAGAGAGAGAGAGAGAGAGTGTGTTTGTGAGAGTGTGTGTGAGTGTGTGCAAGTGTGTGTGTGTGTGTGTTTGTGTGTGTGTGAGTCAGATTGTTGTCCCTGACCTTTCGATTTTCTGTGTGTGTGTTTGTGGGTGGGTGGTGGATTAGCTTGAATTCTTTATGAACTGCTGTTCTGCATTTTCGATACAGCCAACCACATTCTCTAGCTACACTCTTACAGTGGAAGTTTGGCAGAAAAATCAAGTTTCCTTTACCCCAAATGTAGTAGCTCAGTTTTTTAGTTTAACACACTGAAGCACTCTCTAGTGGTCCACAGGCTCTTTCTCAGGGGGAGACAGTAGTCGATAATGAGCTGGTAATTGTACTGTAAATCATTAAAAATCAAGAGATCAATTGTGTTATAAACATTAATAGAAACAAACAAATAATAGATTCAGGATTACAAGCCAAGAAGCAACAAACATCATTTTGGGTAAATGAAGGTAGGTTTTTCACAAACTCATATCTTTTGTAATATTTTGGCACTGAAGTTATGAAGTTGCATTTAGCACTGTGCAAATATCATCACACTCCTACTAGTTTTTGTTGGTTTTGTAGAGGTGAAGCTCAGCCCTGACTGTTTTTTATATCTCCTGTCTCAGATGAAGATGCCAGCTAAAAAGATGGCCCATATTCCAGTCTACACTGTGGGTTTTCACAGTAGCCCCAAGAGCCACGGCCACCGGAGTGAGGTGTACAAGTGAGTTCCGGCTGTCTGATCAGGAGTGCAGAGTGAGCACTGATGTATAAGGCAGTAGGAACAGGTGGAGGAACAGGCCTTATTGAGCTGCAAGACAGTCAGCCTAATGGAGATCCTCACAGAGGTCCCTAAGCATTGTTATGCAATTATTCCTCCACCCATCTAAAGCATCAGTGGGGCTTACGTAAGAGCCGCAGGTCCTCTGGATGTGGCCATGTTTGGATAATACTCTAACCTGCAGCATCCTGAAGTGCAGTGAAAGTGACAGGGTGCCCCCACATCAGCTGAAGCACTGCTTCACAAATTTTTAAGTAGTAGTACTTTGCATTTCAGTTACTTCACTATTAAATTGTATAATAAAATACAGTACTTTTTTGTCATTTGATCATTAATAGTATAAACTTAAACAGAGGATGATGGAGAGTTTATTCTTGTCACATAATCTGCTTATAAAGTTTGAGTTTAAAGTCAACATTTTTCTAGTGCACCCCTTTGTTGAAAACTCAGGTGTGCTGCATTTGAATCTCTGTATCAAGTGTTGACATCCCTATTTAGGTCAGTTTTAAATTCCCTGAATATTACACTGTTTCTTGCATTGTAGTAAAAGGCCAGGATCAATGGACCAATAGAAACATTCCAAGACCAATAGACTTGGAATAAAAGTTCCATTAAGTTAATTACTTTTTTTTTCCTTCTCATATAAATTTGGAATTTTGAATATGACTTTTCTTTTTGTGAATCTATTTGTTTAATACCATTTATGATCTTTCTCTCACCCTCAGGTCTTTGCGCTCTCTGACCCGGCACTCTGTAGAAGAGGAGTTTCCATATCTGTATGCCGCTGGCTGCAGTCTGAGGGACGTTTGCGCTGAGTGCACCAAGTTTGTTGCTGATGTTGTTTCTTCCAGTCGCCGGAGCCTCGACATCATTAACAACACGCCTAAAAGAGAGAAGCCACACCCCCATCACAGCTACAGTCACACTCCCCATCACTACCCAAGAGGTGGACCAGTCTAAATGACAGACTTATGAACAGTGCTGTGCTGGGCTTCTCCCTTAAGACACACTCCCTGACACGCCCCCCAGGCTGTAATTCTCCCCTCAACCAGAGCTACAGTGTACAGTATCATGTAGCTGCTGCCCCACAGACCAAGACCGACCAGACAAAGAACAGTCCTTCAGTGTAAGTGTTAAGATAAAAACATGGTTCTCCAAGGGTTCTTTAACAAAAGTGGTTATATGAAGAACCATGGCAGCTCACAGGACCATATTTTTAAAATTCAGCTCAAAAAGGAATCTTTAAAATGGTTCTATATGGCACCAAAAAGGGTTTAGCTGTTTCTACAAGTCACTTGTATTGGTACTATATATAATCTGTTCAGTTTGAAAGGAATGGTTAAGACCAGGCTTAGGGTTACCTACCTCTGTAATGGTGTGAGCTAGCTGACACATCAGATGAGTGGTTTTTAAGTTTTCACATTTTATATAAACACAGTTAAGTTAGAGCAGAGTTTCACATCATCTCAATGTTAGCTACCTCACAGACATTTTACTAGCTAGCTAAATCATACTAAAATACTATATATCTGATCTCAGCCCAAGGCTTGGTCTGTGGGGATGCGGTTAGATGTCACATTAGATGACAGTTTAGCATTGCACCGCCCTTCTGGCAGACATGGAAGACTGGACCACCAAATTCCAGCCTGACCCCTGACATTTAATGCCCAACCCTGAGGTCAGCAGGCTGGACACAGGATTCTGGAGTCTGTGTGAGCTAACTGAAGAGGATTCAGGTTAAGCGTTGCTGTTGCCTTTTTTTTTAGCTTGAATGTAACTGCAGTGTTATAAGATAATCAGACAGAAGCTCCTCCCACCGAGCAGAGAAGGGCATGAACCAAAGCGTGCGCCAACGTGTGGGATAAAGGGTTCAACTACTGAGAAATCAGAAGCTGTTCTGAAATGTGTTTAAATCATCCAAAGTGCAGTTTTAGCACCAGAATGTCCCTCATAACAAAATATATTGTTGACATATTCCACAATCTGAGTACACTGTTCTGTATTACTGTATAGGCTAAATGAATGTATCAGGGAAGGATGTGATGCCAGTTCTAGTGGCAGAGAGAGCTACTGCCCATCCAGCATCACCATCAACACAAACTTACACTCCCGTAACCCAGACCCCCCTGGCTGCAAATCCTCTATTCACGGTCTTGTAAATGCTGCAATAAATTAAAAGTCTAAATACACATTTCTGAAGCCATTCTCTTTTGAGTTTCATTCTCTGGCATCCTATATAAAGAACACATATCCCATATTCTCCTCCCTGAGCTCCAATAAGTGTCTGTATATTTTTTTTACAAAAACAGTGATGACTCCCTTTATATACCAAGGTCTTGTTTTGCACACATTAACCACGCTGCACCTTGGAGTGAGATATATAAATGAGCAGTGTTTTGATTGGCTGCCCTGTAATGTGCCTCATTCATAAAGCACTGAAAGATGAAATACTCCTTTTTACGTCACTGCTGATGAGTAGTGCCAAACTGGAAAAACAGCAGTCTCGTTCTTATAGAGGTTATAGATAGGCTGTTAATGTGCCACAAGCTTCAGATACAAGAAGTAAATTGACTTTAACAAGCTTTGAATTATGTGTTTAATCTTGAACAGTCAAAACCTTTTTAAGCTTTGTACTAACATCAAATCAAATCTAGTTTGTCACATAAAGAAAATAGAATATACTTGAGATAATAGAAGAATATATTTACATGTAATATAGAGTATTTACACATGAACTTACACTATATATACATTATTTCACTGTAGAAGCTCGGTGTTTATAGAATCTATGAAATAATGTATGCATTATATATGCAAACTGGGTATATAGATGTAGCAGTAGTGTGAGAGGGCAGTGGGAGAAAGTCTTTACTGGATGCAGTGTAACTGAGCAGGTAGTTGCTGCTCTGGCAGTGAGTAAAGTGCAGATGCAGAAACCATTTATTATTTGTGAAGGTGTGGTTATGTGATGAGGCAGGTGACATGAATTGTGATTGGCTGTGGACTGGAGCACTGGGTTTGGCTTAGGAGCACACAGGGAGAAACAACTAGAACAAGATAGGAAGACAGAGGTGAACAGGACTGACAAATGACAGCAGGCCATTAAAAACTGATTCTTCTTTACAAAGGCAGACAACATTTTAAAGGCGAGAACAGGAAAATTCACTTTTACTAAAAAAAAAATAGGTTATAAAATCACTGGTACTGGTTTCAAATAAAATATCATTTGATGTGGTCTTTGAAAGCTGTGATGGATCCAGCTCTCAGCAGCAGCAGCAGATTGAAATGATGAACAGCCAAGGGCAGTACTGGATGCTTCTGAGTTTTTAACCTGATGTAATTGGAAGACTGGTTTTGTATATAGCAGAGTGAAATCTTTGCTAATGTATTAAAAATAAAATACAAAAATATACCACAATTATTCATAGCCTTTGCCATGACACTCAAAATTGAGCTCAGGTGCATCCTGTTTCCATTGATGATCTACAGCTTGATTGCGGTACACCTGTGGTTAATTCAGTTGATTAGACATGATTTGGAAAGGCACACACCTGTTTATATAAGGTCCCATAGCAGACAGTGCATATCAGAGCACAAATAAAGCCATGAAGTCTAAAAAACTATCTGTAGACCTCAGAGACAGGATTGTATCAAGACACAGATCTGCTGCATTGAAGGTCGCAATGAGCGCATCATCCGTAAATGGAAGTTTGGGACCACCAGGGCTCTTCTTAGAGCTGGCCGCCCAGCCAAACTGAGCGATAATGGAAGAACGGCCTTGGGACAATTCTTGAGAGGTGACCAAGAACCCAATGGTTCTTCAATGACAGAGCTCCAATGTTGCTCTGTGGAAAGAGGAGAACCTTCCAGAAGGACAACCATTTCTGCAGCACTCCACCAATCTGTATGGTAGAGTGGGCAGACAGAAGCCACTGCTCAGTAAAAGGTACACGACAACCCATCTGGGATTTGCCAAAAGGCACCTAAAGGACTCTCAGACCACAAGAAACAAAAAGATTGAACTTTTTGGATTGAATGCCAAGCATCATGTCTGGAGGAATCCAGGGTCTGCTCATCATCCAGCTAATGCCTTTCCTACAGTGACACGTGGTGGTGGCAGCATTTTTCTGCAGACTGGGATGAAGGTTTATCTTCCAACAGGACAATGACCCACACAGCCAAGATAATGACATGGCTTCAGGACAATTCTGTGAATATCCTTGAGTGCCCCACCCAGACCTCAGACATGAACTACCATATTTTCTGGACTATAAGCCGCTACCTTTTTACCACTCTTTAAACCATGCGGCTTATAATGAGGTGCAGCTTTTTCTTCTTATATATGTTATTTTCCAGGTTTTTTTTTTTTAACTTTGTGGGTTCGGCTTATAGTCCGGAAAAGACTGGAGAGATCTAAAAATGGCTGTGCACCAAGGCTCCCTATCCAATCTGATTGCGCTTGAGAGTTTCTGCAATGAAGAATGGGAGAAACTTCCCAAAAACAGGTATAGCCAAGCTTGTAGCATCATACTCAAATGATTGCTGCCAAAGGTGCTTCAACAAAGTATTGCACAAAAGCTGTGAATACTAATTTGCATGTTATATTTTTCAAACTATTTCAAGATTTCAAACTAACTTTTCTCACTTTGTCATTGTAGGATATTGTGTAGAATATTGAGGTGGAAATGAAAATGGAAATGAAATTAACTCATTAATAGAAACCATTTTGGAATAAGACTGAAGCATAACACAATATGCAAAAAGTGAAGCGCTGTGAATATTTTCCAGATGCATTGTAAATAAGGGGGTGACACAGAAGGCCATTTAACCAGTGAATTAACAGTAAAATGGTGCGTCCTGAAGGTAGCATTAGTGGCAAATCAAATCGCTCAATGATACAAAGAATCAAGCTTTTGCAGCAAACTTTTGGAAGTGGATCTGTAAATGATGTCACCATAATCGAGTAGAGGAAGTATTTGGACAAGCATGAATTTGGCTGCTGGGGTGAGTGAGAATTAGCCTTAACTTTCAACTGTTAGTTAGAAATGTGATGGGAAAATGCTAATTTGCTGTCCAATCAGATGCCTAAATATTTGTAGTGGTGACCTGTTCTAAAACCTTACCCTCTCTGGTGGTAATTTCAAAGGAAGGGGAGGGTTCCATGCTCTTCTGTCCTATGGAGGTGATGCGTCCCCACCAATATCCAGCGATAACTGAAATCTGAAAACCCAGTGCTGCCCAATCTTTCCAGTAAAATGGATTGATTAACAGAGTCTAACAGAGCTAAATCCATGAAATCTGCAGAACAATATTGCTTGGAGTCTAGTGCAAATATAATGTCATTAAGGACTTTCAAGGTAGAAGTAACACAGCCATAACCTGGACCGAAACCAGACTGCACTTCAGACGGAATACTATTTTCCTCACGGGAAAGAGTCAACTGCATATTGATATGTTTCTCTTTAACTTTGGACAAACAAGGTAAAGTGGATATAGGCCTGGATCAGTTTGGACCAGCCTGAACACCACCTTTAACCCTCCGGTTGTTTTTCCACTCTCATTCTACTTCCTCTGTCCTGGAAGGATGAAGACAAGAGCAAGTCCACACTTGGACTGGAATGTCTCCTCAGGTGCCTGTTCTTCAGATGCCTCTTCCATTCCATCTATTGACTGGTCAGTCTCCTCAAAGTCTGGATCAAGATCTGTGTTGTCTTCCACTTCCGAGACATCCTCCTGTATCTCTGGTTCAATTTCAGTGCCCTCTTCATCATGTCCAAAAACCTGGACCAGAAACGACAGATAACTGATTGGTCAGTTGTCTACTCATTGTGCTCAGAGTAAAGAGTTGTAAAGCAAACATCAAGCTATATATATATATATATATATATATATATATATATATATATATATATATATATATATATATATATGGTCTGTGTGAAGATGATACATTGATTAGTCTGGAAGGTGTGGTTCACGTGGGGGATCGGCCCAAAAGCATGGGAAAGAGATGTGTAGGAAGAAATTTGATTTGACCCAAACACGACAGGAGGGTTAAAAAGTGGATGAACAATAGCTGATTTGCAGTCAGCTGATAATTCATCAGTCTGGATAGATATGTTAAAAATGTCTGTAATAGGTGCCGCAATAACAATTTTACTAAAGAATGGAGCTAGCTCATCTGACCCAGCAGGCATTTTTGGGTCTAATTCCAACAGTTCCATCAAAACCTCACCTACTGACAAACTTTGGATTTTCAATTTATGTGAAGTATCATGAGAACAGGAACAGAGGAAGAATCTTGTAGATCAGCAGAGATACAGAAAAAATCTACAGTTGAGGTGGAAGCAGGTGGTGAATGAACCTCACCAGATATTGTTGTGTTAATTAAAAAGATCAGCCACACCATTTTTATCAGGAACTATCACTCGATCTGAGTGACAGGGACGTGGCTGAAGGTTTATTTTAAAATTCTCTAACTGTTTCCCAAAACAATTGTGGATTAGAAGCTCGGCATTCAAACTGTTCCTTATAGTAGTCTGATTTGGATTGTTGTACCGGTAGGGTTGCCTTATTCTGAAACTGGTGAAATTTTGGGCAAATGCTGCAGTGTTGGTCTTTATGCTTAACCATTTTTTTGTTACTATGGTAACATAACATACACAGTGTTTGTCTTAGTTTCAAGCAACGCAGCAAACAAGTTTTTGTCAAATAAATTTGTGCTGTCTGTTTCAGGGCTGGGTAACCTTGCATGGTCATAGAGCTTGTTTGCAATCATAATTAGAATAGGAGAATAAACATACTCTCCTATGAATAAGAGTAAGAATCCTTGGTCAAGTCTCTTAACACTACTCTGGCTCTGGATAAGAGTGTCAGCTAAATGCCATGATTGTAAACATAAACAAGCACTCAGTTATTGAATGTTACTCCGTGTCTCTGTGTGAGCAATATATGTAAGTGTGTGTATAGTGTGTATTTGTCTGAAGAGGCTGACAAATACTTCAGCCTCGCTGGATCAGACATGGATTCAGCTCAGTTCAGTTCTGTTCATTAAGACAGCTGAGATTACTGGTTGGGCGTGTGTGTGTGTGCGTGTCTGTGTGTGTGTGTGCGTGTCCACTCTGAAGTGAGTTTTGTTGCTGCTGACAAAGGGGATTAAGGTCACTGCAGGCATGATGTGTACAAACACACGCTTCACTTTCATTTCACTGTAGATTATCACCTGTAACTAAGTCAGGCAGTTGGATTAAATCCCATTTTTTTTTTAAGTAAAGATGGATTCGGTTTCAAATATGGTAACAGATCATGAATAGTTTTAAGAACTCACAATATTTCTTTATTGTAATTATAATTAGGTTATATGCAAATATTACAATATAATACATGTAATTTGCTGAAATGTATTCATCCACAAATATTACTGCAGTATATCAAAATCAGATTTACGAAAAAGTGCAAATACTTAATATGCATTTTGATATGTATTCAAATGTATGTGGTTGCATCGTGACTCAAAGGTAGTGTGTGACTGGTTGCTATGGTAACTGTGGGAGGATATGAGTGAGCAAGACTCCTGCTCTGGGCTTTAGGGACAGGACAGGGAAGGGTGAAATATGGAGGGAAGAGGGGGAGGGAGAGGAGGAGGAGGAGGAGGAGGAGGAGGACGAAGAGCAGACACTGGTTATAACTATTGAACTAATAGGCCTGTTATAAGAGCAGTTGGAGTATCACACACACGCACCCTTCCCAGCTTGCGGCAGCTGACTCAAGCTGGATTGCCTTCTGGACTACAATCCTGAGAACTGACACCCTATTGGCTCTTCCAGGCTATTAATCCAGTCAAAATCCAATCGGATGAGTCTGAAAACTGACTGTTATAATGCTCTTATAGTTCAGGCAATGCATCAGATACAGATAAACACACACACACACACACACACACATGCACGCACACACACACACACCTGGGGCTAATTTATTGATTTCTCTTAGGAGATACTGTTTGGACAGTCCTCCAACCCCAGTCCTCTAACTGTTTACAGAAAGTTTTCAGCACCAGCATCTATCAACGGAACAGCCTTTGTATTTCAATCCCCAAGTCCTTAATCCTTAAACAGAACCTTAAACATCTGCACCATTTAAGGTGGACTGACAGACTATATTTCGATGCAACTGAAATAAGTTCCTATTCTATATGTTAAGTGTTCTACAGGTTAAGTCTTCTACATGTTAAGAGTTCTACAGGTTGTGTTCTACAAGTTAAGTGCTCTAAATGTTAAATGTTCTACAGGTTAAGTGTTGTACAGGTTCTTCAGGTTAAATTCTCTCTGTGTTGTGTTCTACAGGTTAAGTGTTGTACAGGTTAAGTGTTCTACATGTTAAATGTTCTACAGGTTCAACAGATTAAGTGTTCCACATGTTAAATGTTCTACAGTTTAAGTGTTGTACAGGTTAAGTGTTCTACGGGTTACATGCTCTACAGGTTAAGTGTTCTACATGTTAATTGTTCTACAGGTAAAGTGTTCTACATATTAAGTGTTCTACTGGTTAAGTGTTCTACATGCAAAGTGTTTTATATGTAAAGTGTTTTATAGGTTAAGTGCTCTACATGTTAATATGGCTAATACTACTAATAAACAATATTATTAATAATAAACAATATATCATACAGCCTTAAAGAGTCTATTGTGAACTAAACTGTGATAGGTCGATTCAGGATTGTTTAGGAGCTTAATGTATTTCAGGTCGCTGGAGGCATGTAATGTTCACCAGTAATCAGTAAAGGACCTCAAGGGTTAACGGAGCAAACTACAATCACAAATTAGCCAATGGATAAAGGCGATACCTGTGTGTGGTGCGCAAGCCCAACTGGAGCATAATCTCCATTTAATTCATTGAACTGAGAAGCCCAGGTGTTTAAGGACATGAGTTTAAAATGCCAGGTATGAACGGCTATTTAGCTGTCGTTTTTCACTGGATCACCCGAGATATGTTGTAAGATCAGATGATCCTTTATTCGTCCCGCAGTGAGGGAATTCACAATGTTGCAGCAGCTAAAGGACAGCAAGGCACTCAGTACAAGAAATGGATGAAGTATGTGTAGTAGAGTTTAACATAGTATCCCAAACATTATACATCATAAACAAATCAAAAATATCTACAGATAAATGACAGATAATTGGGGAGGTGGAAGTAATAGTGCACATTATGTTGTACTGAAAAACTCTAATGGTGTGTGGAGTTAAGTGTGTGTCTGTGGTCTGCCGAGAGCAGTGCTGGTTGTGCAGTCTTACTGCAGCAGGGAGAGACTGCGATACCGCTCCTTCACACACTTTGGGTGAAGCAGCCTGTCACTGAAGGAGCTGCACAGTACAGCCAGAGTCTCGTGCATGGGGTGGGAGTCGTTCTCCAGCATGGATGCCAGGTTTGCTACCATCCTGCTGTCTCCCACCACCTGCACTGGGTTTAAGGGGCTTCCCAAGTTAAGTGTTCTACAGGTTGTACAGGTTGTGTTCTACAGGCTAAGTGTTCTATATTTTAAGAGTTCTACAGGTTAAGTCTTCTATATGTTGTGTTCTACAGGTAAAGTGTTCTATATTTTAAGAGTTCTACAGGTTAAGTCTTCTATATGTTGTGTTCTACAGGTTAAGTGTTCTATGGGTTAAATGCTCTACAGGTTAAGTCTTCTATATGTTGTGTTCTACAGGTTAAGTGTTCTATATTTTAAGAGTTCTACAGGTTAAGTCTTCTATATGTTGTGTTCTACAGGTTAAGTGTTCTATGGGTTAAATGCTCTACAGGTTCAGTCTTCTATATGTTGTGTTCTACAGGTTAAGTGTTCTATGGGTTAAATGCTCTACAGGTTAAGTGTTGAACATGTTATGTATTGTATAGTTTAAGTGTTGTACAGATTAAGAGCTCTACAGGTTAAGTGCTCTACAGGTTCTACAGGTTCCACAGAATAAGTGCTCTACAAGTTCTACAGGTTTAGCGTTCTATGGGTTCTACAGGTTAAGTTTTCTACAGTTTCTACAGGTTAAGTGCTCTACAGGTTCTACAGGTTAAGTGCTCTACAAGTTTTACAGGTTAAGTGCTCTACAGGTTCTACAGGTTAAGTGCTCTACAGGTTCTACAGGTTAAGTGCTCTACAAGTTCTACAGGTTAAGTGCTCTACAGGTTCTACAGGTTGAGTGTTCTACAGATTCTACAGGTTAAGTGCTGTACAAGTTCTACAGGTTGAGTGTTCTACAGGTTGTGCAGGTTAAGTGCTCTACAAGTTCTACAGGTTATGTGTTCTACAGGTTCCACAGGTTAAGTGTTCTACAGGTTCTACAGGTTAAGTGTTGTACAGGTTCCACAGGTTAAGTGTTCTACAAATTCTACAGGTTAAGTTTTCTATAGGTTAAGTGTTCTACAAGTTAAGTGCGCTACAGTTTAAGCCTTCTACAGGTTAATGTGTTAAGTGTTCTACAGGTAAGGTGTTCTACGTGTTAAGTGCTCTACAGGTTAAATGTTCTATGTGTTAAATGTTCTATAGGTAAAGTGCTCTACAGGTTCTACAGGTTAAGTGCTCTACATGTTAAGTGTTCTACAGGTTGTACAGGTTAAGTACTCTACAGGTGGTACAGGTTAAGTGCTCTACATGTTAAGTGCTCTGCGTGTTAAGTGCTCTACAGGTTAAATGTTCTACAAGGAAAGTGTTCTATAGGTTAAGTGCTCTACAGGTTCTACAGGTTAAGTGCTCTATAGGTTGTACAGGTTAAGTGTTCTACAGGTTGTGCAGGTTAAGTACTCTACGGGTTAAATGTTATACGTGTTAAGTGTTCTACAGGTTCTACAGGTTAATTGTTGTACAGGATAAGTGTTCTACAGGTTAAGTGCTCTGAAGTTTAAGTCCTCTACAGGTTCTACAGGTTAAGTGTTCTACAGGTTAAGTGCTCTGAAGTTTAAGTCCTCTACAGGCTGTACAGGTTAAGTGTTCTACAGGTTAAGTGCTCTAAAGGTTAAGTCCTCTACAGGTTAAGTGCTCTACAGGTTAAGTGCTCTGCAGGTTCTAGAGGTTAAGTGCTCTACAGGTTAAGTGTTCTACAGGTACTACAGGTTATGTGTTCTACAGTTTCTACAGGTTAAGTGTTTTACAGGTAAAGTGCTCTACAGGTTCTACAGGTTAAGTGTTCTACAGGTTGTACAGGTTAAGTGTTCTACAGGTTAAGTGTTTTACAGGGTAAGTGTTCTACAGGTTAAGTGCTCTACAGGTTCTACAGGTTATGTGTTCTACAGGTTGTACAGGTTAAGTGTTCTACAGGTTAAGTGTTTTACAGGGTAAGTGTTCTACAGGATAAGTGCTGTACATGTTCTACAGGTTAAGTGTTCTACAGGTTGTACAGGTTAAGTGTTCTACAGGTTAAGTGTTTTACAGGTTAAGTGTTCTACAGGATAAGTGATGTACATGTTCTACAGGTTAAGTGTTCTACAGGTTAAGTGTTCTACAGGATACGTGCTGTACATGTTCTACAGGTTAAGTGTTCTACAGGTTAAGTGTTCTACAGGATAAGTGCTGTGCATGTTCTACAGGTTAAGTGTTTTACAGGATAAATGCTGTGCATGGTCTACAGGCTAAGTGTTCTACAGGTTAAGTGCTGTACATTTTCTACAGGTTAAGTGTTCTACAGATTGAGTGTTCTACTGGATAAATGCTGTGCATGTTCTACAGGTTATGTGTTCTTCAGGTTAAGTGTTTTACATGATAACTGCTGTGCATGTTCTACAGGTTATGCGTTCTACAGGTTAAGTGTTTTACATGATAACTGCTTTGTATGTTCAACAGGTTAAGTGTTCTACAGGATAAGTGCAGTGCATGTTCTACAGGTTAAGTGTTCTACAGGTTAAGTGCTGTGCATGTTCTACAGGCTAAGTGTTGTACAGTATAAGTGCTGTGCGTGTTCTACAGGATAAGTGCTGTGCATGTTCTACTGGTTATATGTTCTACAGGTTAAGTGCGCACTCGAGCGGAAGATTTGAGAGGGCGAATAGTTGTGATTTAGAAACTGTTAGCCAATCAGGGCGCGCGGTGGGCGGGGCCTGCGTGAAAACGGGTGGTGGAATGAAACTCAAACTCCCTCTTACTTGCAAAAGTGTGTGTGTGTGTGTGTGTGTGTGTGTGTGTAAAAGTGAGTGTGGGTGTGTCGTGTGCGTGAAGTTGTGCTCGGGAGCGGAAAGGACAGTTGGGACGCTATGAGTTCGGCCTGACGGCGCCCGCGGGGATGGCGATCTGGACTCGCGCGGAGAAGAGCGGTCAGTTGGACCTGCTGCTGCGCGAGCGCTGGGTTCGGGTCTCGGCCGACCTGAACCGAGAGAGTCTGAGCCTCACCGCGGAGGCGGAGGCGAGCGGACTCGAGCTCAGGAACGGGCTGTCTAACGGGAGCGAGCCCAGCGAACAGAACCGGTTCCGGAACCCGAACCCTGAGCTCCAGCCGAACCACGGACACTTAAAGCCCGGCGGCGGATACAGATCGACTCGCGACAACGGCAGCAGCTCGGACTACGGCAGCCCCGGCTCGGGCTACGGCAGCCCCGGCTCCAGTTTCAGCTCCAGACACGGGGATGCAGCCGGGCTCAGCGGCGCGGGCTCTGACAGCAGCCCGGCGGAGAGCGTCAGGAAGGTCCGGGTGGTGAAGCAGGAGTCCGGCGGGCTGGGCATCAGCATTAAGGGGGGTCGGGAGAACCGCATGCCCATCCTCATCTCCAAAATCTTCCCCGGACTGGCGGCGGACCAGAGCCGCGCGCTGCGCGTGGGAGACGCCATCCTGTCCGTCAACGGCAGCGACCTACGCGAAGCCACGCACGACCAGGCGGTGCAGGCGCTGAAGAAGGCCGGCAAAGAGGTGACGCTGGAGGGTGAGTGCTGAACGCAAAGCCGGGGATTCCTCGGGCCTGCGGGCTGCGCTCCAACAACAACACATACGTGTGATCTAGAACCGGGTAGACTAACGACAGAACTCTGAAACAGGTTATGATTGAACACGTTCAGCCAGTCCCGCACACAAACAATAAACTCAACATTCGGTTCTGTAGCGTCTCAACCTAGCACACTCTTCTTCTAAGACTAGAATGCATACTTAGAACCTTCTTGGTGCAGAACTAGAACACTTAGCCAGTGCATACTCTTGGTTTAGAGCTAGAACATTTAGCTCGTGCACATTCTTGTTCTAGAACTAGAACACCCAGACAGTGCATACTCTTGTTCTAGAAATAGTGCACTCTTGTTCTAGAACTAGAACACTTAGACAGTGCATACTCTTGTTCTAGAAATAGTGCACTCTTGTTCTAGAACTAGAACACTTAGTGCATATTCCTGTTCTAGAACTAGCTATTACATTCTTGTTCTAGAACTAGAACACTTAATGCACGTTCTAGAACAAGAATGTGCACTAAATATTCTAGTTCTAGAACAAGAGTGTGCACCGGCTAAGTGTACACTTAGTGCACACTGTTCTAGAACTAGAACACTTAGCCAACTCTTGTTCTAGAAATAGTGCACAATCTTGTTCTAGAACTAGAATATTTAGTGCACATTCTTGTTCTAGAACTAGCTATTACATTGTTGTTGTAGAACTAGAACACTTAGCCGGTGCACACTCTTGTTCTAGCAGTAGAACACTTAGTGTACACTCCTGTTCTAGAACTAGCTATTACAAAGTTGCTCTAGAACTAGAACACTTAGCCAGTGCACACTCTTGTTCTAGCAGTAGAACACTTAGTGCACACTCCTGTTCTAGAACTAGCTATTACATTCTTGTTCTAGAACTAGAACACTTTCTCCTGCACAGTCATGTTTTAAAACTAGAAGTATATTTGCATATACTCTATGGAACATGCTCTATGGCTAGAATGTTTAGGGTTCTGTTATGTTCTAAAACTAGAGTGCTTAGTGTGTGCAGTGTTAAAGAGCTGGGGTGCATACTCAGTGCACAGTCATGTTCTACAGTCAGCATGTTTAGCTAAGCATTACTTGTATTCTAGAACCATTGCACACTTGTTATGAGACTAGAATGCATAGCTGGAACTTACCTGTGTTCCAGAACTATTCATTTAGGACACTTTTTGTAGTGTTTTCATCAAAACACATGAACACACCTGGAGCTGTGATTGGTCAGGATGCTCACTGCATGCCATGATTGGTCAGAGAACATCACTGTAATTGCGTCGAGGGCTTTTTCCTCATATTGTATAGTACTGCAGTATCAATATCACACGTGCGGAAATCTACCACCATTTCTTTGGTCTTTCTTGCATTTATCTGGTGATACTGCAGGCACCAGTCCACAAAGTCCTCTTATTTAGTCCATTTATGAGGCAGATGATCAAGACGTCTGTAGGTGAGCAGTACATGAAGTCAGCAGTGTACAGAGTGAAGAGGAATGGTGCTAGGATTGTTCCTTGAGGGGCCCCTGTGCTGCTGACCATGTGTGAATACCACCTGTGAATGGAGCCACGGAGATGTACATGTAACCATCTGCCTTAATTACAGGAGTTGAATAAAATTATATTCTTTTGATCAAGTGAGTTGAGCTGAGTGTGCATCCTGTAATGTTTGTGCACCCCTGGTCAAAATGACTGTTAAACAAATTGAAAATGATCTGCAGCAATTCCCTTTGTATCTTAAGCAAATAACATTTTTATTTTCATCTGTTACATTTTCAAAGTAATCAACAAGCAAAAGGGGCCGTTGCAAAACTTTGTGTACCCAGCATGGTTAGTACCCAGTAACACCGCCTCTGTTAATTATGTTTTAAAGACAATTTTTTTGTCAAACAGCATTATGTAATATTTTATCTTAAGAGCTCTTGAATCAAGCTCTACTGAATGAGAATTAGGGACGTGAGGGAGCTGAGGAATCCGGCGGATTCAAAATTTTTAGCTACAAATCCGTCAAATCCTAATGTGAATAAGGTTATGGAAAACACAGGAGTCCATTTCCTGACTCCTGCCTTTCATCTCATCCTGTATTTATTCTACCAGTTATTGATCTTCATTTGTTTTTTGACTTTGTCCCTGGTTTGTCCATTCTGGAATTGTCTTGCCTGTCTGATCTTGACCTGGACTGTTTCACTCTGTTTATCATTTTTGTCCCATTAAAGTGCTGTATTTATATCTGTGTCTGCTTTGCTCTGTCCAGACCTGACAGTATGAGTTGTTCTGTTTTATATTCCAGTGGCGATTTCAAATCTGCATTCGATGAAAATTGAATTGAGAATTCGAATTTGCTAAAAATGGTAGAAGTTTGAATGTCATTGAATTCAAATTCGAACTTTGTCACATCCCTAATGAGAATACTGTCTCGATCATTGTTACTCCAAGCTCAGAATACTGCTAACCGTTCTGTGTAACTTTGGTAAAGCAGGCAGGAAAACATTTGCAAGAACTGATAACGCTGCATAATCCAAGGCATATTAGAGTTCAACCCTGTAATATAACTCAGTCCATAACCTTCTTTCACTTCAGATGCAAACTTGAATTATAGCTGTTTAGCCAAACTACTAGCTGTAGCTAAAACTACATAGCAATAGTCCTGAGTTTTTGAGGAATCTCGTTGATTTTGTTCAGCTGTTGAGTTGAAAAGTGCTGATATAAACTTCATATAGCCCCTGCTTTCTCCCACATATCAGTCAACATATCCTCTCTGGAGCAGCTGGTACAAATGAACTATTTGAACTCCAGTTTAGTAATTAGTTACCATGACCAATAAATCTGTATAATAAAACAAAAAGGTTCTATAAAATCAATCACGTTTGGAGGACAGTATCGCTGCTGTGCGGCTGGATTGGAAGGAGTGTTTCGAAAACAACCAGCTCTAAATAAAGGCCTGATTGTGTTTCCTGTTTGATCAAATGCAGCAGAATGGGGCACTCAGAACCCGCACTATCAACATCACACACACAAATCTTTCTGGTCTGCATGTTGGTCTGAAGCAGAGTCAGGGTTGTGAGTGTGCAAAAAAAGGAAACCCCTAATTAGAGTACACGTTGAAAATTCACTCTAGTTTATCTTAAGTTTAGCTTAACTTTGCTTAGTTTAGCACAGCATGCCCTGAGCTGCAGCTTGTGTCCCTTCCAACCATTTCACTGAAGATGAGGTCTTTTGTTTTGTCCAATTAAAAACTGGACAATGAAACAAGGGCCTCTATTCATGCTCTGTTCTCCTTTCTTCTCGAGCTAGAACCAAGTGACCTCTCAACAGGCCCAAATACAGATTGGCTGACTCAGCAGAGATTGCAGTGCAGTGCCATTGCAGTGCCTTATACCCAAACTGGAACGGGAACTGGCGTCACATGACCTGTGTGTCCTCTTTCAGTTCAATTTTAGTTGGAAGCTGTTTTCTACTCCAGCCTTTCTGTGTTTTCTGAGAGATATCTCGTGTTGAAGTAAATATTGTGTTCTAAGCTGTTTCAAGGAATTATTAAAAATCTGAAAATAACGTTGTTGCTAAAAATAAATCATCATTATTAACACATCCTCATCAACACAATCATGCTAAGGTGTTGCTTGGTTATTGCTATGTAGTTACTATGGTATTGCGGGTTGTTGAGAACAGGTCAGAGAGAGAGAGACAGATAACAAAAACAAAAACATCACTAAAGGAAGAATTTAGTGTATAAACCAAAAACAGCCATCATTTTTTACACCTTAATCCATTTATAGTTAAACACATATTAAACACATCTTGTTACTGTACCTTTAACACTGATCTATGTAAATGAACTGATTGGTGCTCTGTATTGTGCTTGATTCATAAAAGTAGTCTTTGCTGAAACACTACTTAACAGATCAATTTGAATGGATGGAGCTAAACTGTTCTAGGCCGAATGAGTAGAACTGTAGGCTGAATGAATGTAACTCAAATGCTGTTGGCTAAATGGGTGAGACTGAAGAGCTATAGGCTGAAAGTGTGTGGCTAAATAGTGGGAGGGTAAGTTGGTGGGGCTAAACTGCTGTAAGATGAATGGGTCAGGTGTGGGCTGATTGGGTGTGGCCAAACTGCTGGAGGCTAAATAGGTGGGGCTACACTGCATTGGTTTAATGGGTGGGGCTAAACTAGTGAAGATCTGGATGAGTTTTGAGAGCCAGGTTGAGTTTTGGACGTGTGTTTATCAACAGTGAGACTGTTAATAATCTAATTCCACTGTTTTCTAGCAGTGTTGGCATAGCAGCTTCCATTGTAAACTAAAGAAGCACGTCAAATACCAAACATGATTCGTCTGATCAACTGAATCAAACGATTTTAGATCAATTATGTGGCTTTGATTTTCCATCAAACTGTTCCTTTAAAGCCATATGTGATGATTGGGGGCTATGTACAGTTAGTTCCACTGTGTTAGAACAGTGTGTATGTGTGTGTGTGTGTGTGTGTGTGTGTGTGTGGTTAATATGTAATGCTGAGGGTTGTAATGGGGAACAGACGCTGGGAGCACAGTGACTCTCAGTGTGGAAGCTTTGGTTTAGAACTTCCTAGAACTCCTCATAATGGACTAAAACTGCAGTGTTTGAGACGAGCACATTCAGTGTGGGGGTTTGGTTTGAAGTTGTGCTTCACCACGGTGGTGGTGAACAGAACCAGGTGTTGCCATGGCGACAGCACAAATACAGCCATTTAATTTACTATCCAAACCCACCAGTCAGAATTGGGCCAGTGTGGCAGAACAGAAGCTCATGAGATCAGTTGTTTGAAGATTGGCTGATTAAGTGAGTGATATCAGCTGTTGCTCCTGGATGTTTAGAATGAAAACCTGCAGCCACACAGGCCCATTTCTGAGCCAGTTTGACACCCCTGTGTTAGTGGATCGTTTTGTCCTGGATCCTGGATGTATCCCTCCACTATTTCAGTGATATGTGATTTTAGACCTAGAATCTTCTCAGAATTCTAGTAAAGCGTCTCAGTATTCAGGCAGTGTATTCATAACCACTTGGTGTGACAACTTTCCATGAAGGAGATTTTAGAGTTTCAGAAACCTAGTTTACACGACTTCACTGTGAAACCCTCTGGTTGTGGACTCAATCCCTGTTCAGGTCACTGTCCACGAGAAGTTTGGTATGTTCTCCTCATATCCATTTGAGGTTCCTCCACTGACTCCAGTTTCCTCCTTACTCCCAAAAATGCAAGTAGGTGAATTGGCCATGCTAAAGTACCTCTTAGGTCTGAATGTGTGCATGAAAGGTTTTTTGTGATACCCTGTGTGAGTGCCACCCTGTCCAGGGGTTATATCTGTCTTGTGCCCCATTGGTTCTGGGTAGGCTCCAGACCCATTGCAACTCTGACCACGATGAAGTGCGCAAGAGGAAGGAGGTAGATGTGCAGAATATTAACAGGATGTAATGTAGGGCTGGACAATTGCATAAGTATAATATTGCAAGATTTGTATAATGGATTGATCTGTTTCAATGTGACAAAAAATCATAACCTGATTAGCCTACATTTTTGATCCACCCACACATACTGAAAATACCATGAGCATTTTATGAGTACTATTTTTTTAAGAGGCACCAGTGCAACAGAACAGAGAGAGAGAGTGTGTGTGTGTGTGTGTGTGTGTGTGTGTGTGTGTGTGTGTGTGTGCGCGTGTGCATATGCACGCACATGCTTGTGTGTCTGTTAGAATGGGTTGAGTTTAGAAGTGTGTAAGACTCATCAGATGCTTTAGATGAGCTGTGTGGGAGGATGAAATTGGAATAGTTTGCGCTTTTTTCTAGGGTGTGTTGGTGGAGTGGTTTTGTTTGGTGTGTGCGTGCTCGTGTGCGTGCTTCCAGTGGCAGAGCCACAAAATTTTCATGGGGTGGCCAGACTGGGACAATTGTTCACAAAAGGGTGGCACATAAACTAATGCTGGTTGCTGTGGATTTAGTTGTTGGTCACTCATTCATTTACCTGTACAGGCAGTGAGTGTCATGGTGAATTACATCTCAAAGACCTGCAGAAATAGCTTTAATGATGTATTCCCAAACTAATAAAAGTTTGAGGGGGTTGAGTAGATAGTATCGCTGCATTTAGTAGAATGGTTTAATATTATTACATATGCATTGTTTACATGTAATATCTATATGTGGTATTTGTGTGCCAGTGTGTGTAAAGGAGCTGGAGCTCAGTCAGTGTGCAGTGTGTACACCCCGCTCTTCTGAGCTCCACACACTGTTCTGATTAAGGCGTGAGCAGAGCGGTTGTTGGGTGATTTGGGGGAGAGTTTTCAAGAATAATGGAGGTGGGTAGAACTGCAGGGGACTGTGGGCTGAGAGAAAGCAGCTAACGGAGGACTGTGTGCAGCATGATTTAACATTCAGCCCTGTAGTTCTTCAGAACAACCCTCCTGTTCCACACACCCTAACCGAAGACTGTAGTTTCTGAGCAGGATTGTATAAATCCATCCAGTAAAAGGAGATGGCACTTGGTATTATATGTTAGCACATTTTTAACAATGGCTGTTAACTGAAGACACCATAGAACCTGTATCGAAACAGTGAAGTGTGTTATTATGAAGTTGAACAAAAATCTGTTTGGATAGGAGAACACTGAATTCTATTATGCAGTCAGTGTTGTCTATGCTTTTGGTCTGTAAACGGTTGTTTACTACAGAAACACATACATGCCTCTGGATTCCAGAGTGGGAACTCTGGGGACCGTGGTGGTGGTGGTGGTGGGGGGTGGATTGAAAACATCATGGAAAATGTTTTTTGCCTAACAGTGGAAAATACACAAATTGTGTGTGTGTGTGTGTTGGGGAGGGGGGGGGGGTTAAGTAATATTGTGTGTGGTGTAATTTGATGTAATTTTGATGTAATTACAGCTACAAAAAGTACAACAATCAACATAATCAATAACAACAAACATTTGACATCAGGTCACGTGATTGATTAGGTTTGATGAAGTTTGGTTAGGTTTGACGAAGGTCACTCCAAGTGTCTTTTAAAAAGACATTATCCTGTTTTTATTGGGGTAACTGTCTCTGCTGTCCAAGGAAGGCTTTCAACAAATGTATTTGTGAAGTCAGGATGATCACCATACATTATCACCAGCTCATCTCACGTGTACTAGATGGAGCACGATCATTCCTGAGAACACGGTTCCACTGCTCCACAGTTCAGTGCTGGGAGCTTTAACCCTTCCAGCCCATACCTAGGATAAGACATGGTACCACTAGGATTGTGTTTATCTGCTTGAGAGCTGCTATTCTATTGATCAAGCAGAACCCACCAACATAACAGAGTTGAAGCTGTTTTGTGCAAAGATTCTACCAAACTGATATGTAAAACCAATCAACAGTTATGAGAAACATTTAGTAGCAGTAATGGCTACACAATAACTTTCACCAGGTACTGACAGCAAAGGTTCACCCACTTTTGCCAGTCACAGATATGTAATATTGGATCATTTTCCTCAATAAATAAAGAAGTGTAATATTTGTGTTTCGTTTATTTTGATTGGGTCTTGTTATTTGCTTGTATGGAAAGTTTTAGGTCACATTTATGCAGAAAATCAAATAAATCTAAAGTTCACAAACTTTAAAACACCATTGTATAACATAAGGAATACAGATATTTATATTTAGTTAATTTATTGATAATTATTTTTATTACATATGAAGTTATGTGCTGCTAATATTCCTGGCTGGGTTGGCCTGCTATGGTTAGCTCTGTGCTTCTGTTCTGTTTAAAGAGTTCATTAAAACTGTCAATCAGCTCAGGCCTCATTTTAATTAGGCCAGAACACAGAGGACACGAGTGTGTGTGTGTGTGTGTGTGTGTGTGTGTGTGTGTGTGTGTGTGTGTGTGTGAGTGTGTGTGTGTGTGTGTGTGAGTGTGTGTGTGTGTGTGTGTGTGTGTGTGTGATGAGCCCTGTCCCACATAGCTCATCCCGCACTGCAGAACGTCAGGTGAAGATGATGATGAACCATTAAGGAGTGATTTGCACACATTTGCATGATAGTTTAGGAATATTTCAATGCACCAAACATCCCTAACACCAAATGTAGGCATCAGCATCTTTAGTTTTCTACTGGACTCTCTTGCACTGAGTATTGTCAATGTTCATGAATTCACAGTCAGGCAAACACTGAACAAGAATGATGTACATGGTGGGGTAGCAAAGAGAAAGCCGCTACTCTCCAAAAAGAGCATTGTTGACCAGCTGAGGTTTATACGAGACCACATGAATAGACCAGGGGAAGAATGTTCCGTGCACAGAAGAATTAGAAACAGAACATTTTATTTTAAATGAAAAGCTTCATTCCAACATAAGAATCTCATCCCCTATTAAGCATGGGGGCGGCAGAATCGTGATTTGGCTGCTTTGCTGCCTTGGGTCCTGACCATTGTAAAGAGATCAAGGTGAATGTCTGGGAACTGAAGCTTAACCATAAACAACAGTGACAGTAAACACACAAGTAAAATGATTAAAACAGGAGAAATGAGTTGTAGCAGTTTAATATTGTTCAGGATTAACCAGCAGTTATGGAAACATTGATGCACGAGAGGGTCACTCATAATGGCTAAATGCAAGAGTCCACATACTTTTTCATGTGAGCTGTTTAATGTTGGATCATTTTGCAAAAAATGTAACACGTTTGCATACGTTAAGTTCTTTATGTTGTGTTTTGAAGATGTGATCACATTTCTGTCCACAGCAGAAGTAGTGAAAATCCGAAGGGTTTCAAAAACGTCCTAACAGTACTGTAACAGAGTTGAGGTGACTGAGGGATTGAAGAAAGACAGAGGTACAGTGCAGGCCACAATACACTCTACTACCCTCCCCCAGCCATTTACAGAATCAAATAACACGCACACTTTGATGGACTCCTTGGCCAATGGCTTTCGTGAGCTTAATCCTTGTCTACGTCCAAGAATGACTTCATCCTCATCCTTCTCTTCGTGTCCGATTTCTTTAACTGGGAAAATCACCCTCAAACACACATACAGTACCTGGCAAAAGTATTCACCCTTCTTAAAAAGTCAACTAGTTAGTCTAGATTACAAACTACACTTCACATCATAAGACTGACCCTCAAAATGAATCTGTTCTAACTGGTTTTGGTTTTGTGTGAGAAAATATTACTGAATAGTAAAATGGTGTGTGCATGTATTTTTGGCCCCTGTGATCTGAATGATTTTGCTTAAAGAAGGTAACACAGCTGGATTACAATCAGCCTCTACCTGTCAATCATTAAACCTTAAACTGCTCTGGGTTAAAGACCGTCTTAATTCAGCTCAGAATGTGGATCTGAAAAAAACAGAGAGCTTTCAATGGATCGTGGATAAAATTATAGATGACTGTGATCTCAGAAAACAGAATAACATTCCTTTTTTGGGATGTCCCAGTACCAAGATAAGACCGTACTTTAAAACTTAGCTCAGTGCAAGAAGAGGACTGTGAGGGGAAACCACAGGGAGAACATCCATTACTGGGAAGGTGCTACTGTTCAATGGAACTACACTTATGAAGGAGTTCAGTGGTTGAGAATAGAGTGAAAGTGCACCAGTCAACCATATCAAAAGCTCTGCGTACAAATAATCTGTTTGGAAGGGTGGCTAGAAAGGCATTCCTGAAACCTCAAATCCAAGCACTGCTCGTTCCTATACAAACACCATCTCAGCAGTGAAACCTGCTGGTTGTTTTCTTTTGAGGTCTGGAGCTTTAATTTCATATTAATCATAGGACTAATGAGAGTGAGATTGGCATTAGCAAGAATAAAACTCTAAAAGAGTCTTAAGGTCTTTAGGGTTTATACTCTTGTTAGTGGCAGTTTTCAGGGCTCTTATTCTTGATAGTGCCAGTTTTTAAGGTGCTCACTGTTGGTTTGTGCCAGTTTTATTTTTGGTAGGGCTGCTCTTTAAGACTCTGTCATGGAAGTATAAGTTTTTATATTATACAACCCGAATTCCAATGGGATATTGTGTAAAATGTAAATTAAAACAGAATTTGGTTATTTGCAAATCCTTTCACCCTATATTCAATTGAAGACACGATATTTCATGTTCAAACAGATAGACGTTATTGTTTATTGCAAATATTCACTATTTTGAATGTGATGCCTGCAACACCTTCCAAAGAAGTAGGGACATGAGCATGTTTACCACTGAGGTACATCACCTTTTAAAAACACTCAATAAGTGTTTGGGAACTGAGGACACTAATTGTTGAAGCTTTGTAGGTGGAATTCTGTCTCATTCTTGCTTGATGTACAACTTCAGTTGCTCAACAGTCTGGGGTCTATTAGTCTAGTACCTGTATTCTTACTATGAAGTCATGCTGTTGTAACACGTGCAGAATGTGGCTTGGCATTGTCTTGCTGAAATAAGCAGGGACTTGCTTGGATGGCAGTGTATGTTGCTCCAAAACCTGTATGTACATTTCAGCATTAATGGTACTTTAACAGATGTGCAAATTACCCATGTTATGGGCACTAACACAGACCCGTACCATCAGAGATGCCGGATTGAACTTTGCGCTGATAACAGTCCGGACAGTCCTTTTCCTCTGTGGCCTGGTGGACATGACATCCAGTGATTTGAACGATTTGAAATGTGGACTCGTCAGACCACAGGACACTTTTCCACTTCACATCAGTCCATCTCAGATGAGCTCAGCCGCATTTCTGGGTGTTAATGATATATGGCTTTTGCTTTCCGTGGTAGAGTTTTAACTTGTACTTCTAGATGGAGCAACAGACTGTGTTCACCGACAGTGGCTTTCTGAAGTGTTCCTGAGCACATGTGGTAATATCCATTACAGAATGATCTCGGTTTTTAATGCAGTGCGGATGTTGGTTTTCAGCTTTGCCGCTTACTTGCAGACATTTCTACAGATTCTCTGAAACTTTGGAATGTTCCAAACAGGTTTTTGAGCATTCCTCAACTTTCCCACTCTTTTGTTGCCCCTTTTGTTGTTGTCTTTTGTCCCAACTTTTTTTGGAAGGTGTTGCTGGCATCAAATTCAAAATGAGTGAATATTTGCAAAAAACAATAAAGTTTATCAGTTTGAATATTAAATATCTCGCCTTTTAGTGTATTCAATTGAATACAGGTTGAAAAGGATTTGCAAATCATTGTATTCTATGTATTTTTTACACAATGTCCCAACTTCATTGGAATTGGGGTTATATTTTTATATTTGGCAATAATCGTGTTAAGGCTCTTATATTTGTTAGCGTTAGTTATTGGAAGACTCTTGGTCATACCAATCTGTGGGACTTTCACAGTTAGCAGTTCCAGTGTCTGAGGTTCTCAGACTTGTCAGTCTCTGATTCTCATTCTTCGTTGTGTCAATCTTATACAGCTGGAATTTGGGAAGTCTACTGTAGTAGTTTCCCTGTAAACATGTTTCATTCTGGGGATTTATTTATATATTTATTTATTTATTTATATTTTTGCCTTTGTTATGTTCTCAGATTACGGGGGTTGGTAAGAAATAGTGACGCCACCAGAGCCTTGCTTGTCACAGCTCAAAAACCAGGCATGCTGGAAAAACATCAGCTCCTCTATTGCACAGATTACTGTATACAGATATTTACATACAGAAGACTACATCTCTCTCTCTCTCTCTCTCTCTCTCTCTCTCTCTCTCTCTCTCTCTGCTTTTATTGTATGTAACTGTGTGAACATGCATGGTGTCTGACCCCCTCCCCCTTACTTCTAATAGCTTCTAGATGTTGCAACATTGGTGTGAGGAGGATTTTATTGTAGCCCCAGAGACAGAGAGAATCAGTGAGGTCATACACTGATGTTGTATTAATAGTTCTGTCACTTATCCCAGTAGTATTGGATGGAGCTCTAGCACTCCAGAGAACACAGTTCCAATCTGCCACAGCACAGTGCTAGGGGGCATTCTACCTCTTTAGCCCACACTCGACATTAGGCACCATGACCTTATGTGATCACGGGTCATGTGATCACGGCTGATTCTAAGTCTTTTCTTCTGTTGGTCAGTGCTTTTCTATGGGGATTTCACAGTTTAATGTGAAAACCTGTCGGACACACAAAGCAGCTGAACGTATTACAAACTTATTAAAAGAGCTGTCTGGATATTTCTGGAATGTTGTTTCTGTACACACCATCCCCGTATGCCGTAAGGTGAAAGGTGGTATGTTTGTGGAAAGCAGTTTGTTTCAGAAAAGGGGATTTGGGGGACGACGACTGACATTTGTATCAATCAAGTTGTTGCATGGTGTGTATAATTTAATTTGCCTCATGTGAATGAACATTACTATAATAATATATTTTGTAGCCCTAGTTTCAGAAAAGGTTGCTTTTTAATGTAATGAGAAGAAGGGAATCCTCTTGAATGAAGACTTCAACACTGGCATTCGAGGTTTAAACACAACACGACATAAACCATTGTCTGAGACCATGCTTTACATGTAAACTGTTCACCCCCCAAAGAATCAGTCCAGTACTGCAAAGCATAATGCTTCAGTTCTTGAATATATCAATATTTTATTACACCCCTAGTTTCAGAGTGTGTGTTGATGTTAAACTGTGGTGAGGGGCTACAGACCAGGATGAATGAACCTAAACCATTTTCCTCCCATTTAAGGTAAAAAGCCTCAGTGCTCAGGTCAGCACACACACACACACACACACACACACACTTTGCTGCCTCTACTTCTAACATGTCTGCTTGTGTTAGCTGAGTATAATACTCTACAGTGATCATAAACAGCATTCTGGAGCAGATAAGATTTGTTTCTGATGGTCAGGGGTTCTCTTGTCTTCATGATTCTGTCTACCTCAGCACTGAATTGTGAGTGGGTTTTTTGGGTTTGGATGTGAATAGAGGTTCCTTAAGTTTCACTTCAGTCCTATTGTACTCTCTCCACTCACCAGCAATCCAAACAAGACATTTGCCAGAGCTGTGAGAGTGTGCAGTGAATGGATGTTTGAGCACTTTGTAACTCACTCTGTGTGAGAAGTCAAAGCCCCAAAGACTGGCACTTACAATAAGCAAACTCTCACTCTTGGTAGAGCCAGGGTTCTTTAATCTAGTTTCTGGCAGTACCAGTTTTTAGGGCTCTCACTTTTGGTTGGTCATTAGGGTTCTCACACTAAGTGGTGCCAGACCTTATTGGTAGTGCCACTCTTTAGGTCTCTTGTTCTTGGTAGTGTTGGCATTAGGTCTCTCACTCTTGGTAGAGCTGGCAGTGCTCTAGTGTGTTTCTTATGGCAGATCAAGTATTTAGGGCATCCTCATAGTAGTGGCAGTTTTTTTGACTCCTACTGTTTGTAGCACCAGTCTTTAGGGGTCTTATTTTTGGTAGTGCCAGTTATTAAGACTATTATTCTTGGCGTACCAGTCTTTTGTGCTTTCACTTTTTGCATTGTCAGTTTGTAGAGCTAACAGCACAGTACATGTGTACAAAATATTTAACAAGACTGACTGAAGTGTTCTGGGTGCAGAGAATTGAACCCAAATAAATGAATAAATGTAAATGTGTGGTGTTGTTTTATTTTGTTTTTTGTTTTTTTACAGTGAAGTATATTCGGGAGGTGTCTCCCCTGTTTAAAAAGCCATCTATGCTGGCTGAGCTTCCCTGGGACGGCCCGTGGCCACCTTCTTCCAACTTCACCAATGCTGAGGAATCCCCAAAACACAGCAGTGGCAAAGACAGGAAGGTCATCCCCCTTAAAATGTGCTTCATCTGCAGAAACCTCACTATGCCGGACCTGGAGAACAGGCAAGTGGGAGGGAAGGTGGAGTAGCATTGACCTACAAAGAGCAAACAGGCAGTGTCAGAGAACAAGTGTGTAGAAATCACCATGTGGTTTGACCTTGTGATTACATTGTTCCACTTTTTGTTTTTTTTGTGGTGGAGATAAAATGTGGTGAGAATCTGCTTACAAACCGATAAAACATTTCGCACAGAAAACAGATGATGATCTTTTAAAAAAGTTTTGTGAATAAAAAAAGAATCTTTTATAAACTCTCATTTATCCTAAATGTAATCAGTTAGCCAAGACATGTTTAGTATCTGGAGGCTTTTCAGTTTACATTTCAAATTATGATCATGTAAACTGAGGGTACTAAAGGTGTAGAAGATGATGATGATAATGACAATAATAAAGTGTGTCTTCAATATAAGGGGTTGTAGTTCCAGCACTAATTGTTGAGGGCTTAACTTCCCTTAAGTGTTGGTTACATTGGCCATGTAGCTCCAGTGCTTTGATTTCCAGGTGACTGATCTGGTTTATTCCTTTAAAATGATTGTGTGTTCGTGTGTGTGTGTGTGTGTAGGCTGCTAGAGCTACACTCTCCTGATGGCCAGCACTCTGTGGTTCTGCGCTGTAAAGATGGACCCACTGCCCACTCCTGGTTCACGGCTATACACACGAACATCGCAGCCCTGCTCCCGCAGACCCTCACACATATCAATGCCTACCTGAGCTCGTCCAGCCCCAGCACACACACACAGCTGAAACACATCGGCTGGCTGTCAGAACAGGTACACACACACAGACACACACACACAGCTAAAAGCTCTAGCTTAATAGTGTCACACACAGTGGTTGAGCTCTTTATTTCAGAACGTGTATGGAAACCCTAGTTTGTTGGTGTGTCTGGTGTTCTAAAGTGGTCATGGGAAGAGGGAGGGCAGGAAATGCTTACACACTGGAAACCCCCGGAAACCGGCTTTGTGTTAACTACTTCCTGCGGTCCCACCAATCACACATACATAAATACACATGTCTGTAATGTCTCACACACTGGTGTATGTATTTGCTCATGTTAATTCATGTGTGTTTAGGTTCCGCTGGATGGCGGGCGGCTCCAGTACAGGCCGGTTGTCATGGCCATAACCGAGAAGGACATCCTGCTGTTTGACTCGGTGCCATGGACACGAGAGGCTTGGAGTACACCACTGCTCACACACCCTCTACTTGCAACCAGGTAACAGCTCTGTGTGTGTGTGTGTGTGTGTGTGTGTGTGTGTGTGTGTGTGTGTGTGTGTGTGTGTGTGTGTTTTTAGTAATGAATGTAAAAAGATATACAGTCAGGTGCCGAAGTTTGAACCCCTCTTTCAGGCTGCAGGTGTTGTTGAGGCTCTGAGTCTATTAAACCCTCTACAGTAAATACATACAATATAGCATTTTCAGCACATTGTTTTTGAAAATTAAATAAACACTAATTGTTTATTAAAATATACAGAAGCGTTTCTCTGTAGAGCATGTGATAAACATGAAACATTTGGCTCCACTAGAGGGGTCTAAACCCCCATGCTGAGCTGTGGAGTATTGGTGATCCATCCAGTGGTATGAGATGAGGTTGTGATCATTCAACATCTTGACCTCATTAACACTCTTGTCACTGAATGCAATCAGATCCTAACAGCAATGCTCCAAAATCTTACTTTCCATGGACATGAGAGACAGTTATTCCAACAAAGCAAGACAAACCTTTTAATACTCTTGTTTTCAAAAGAAATGACAATTATATCAACTGCACATGGAGTCAGAGTAGGGATGCATACATTAATCTGTGTGTGTGTGTGTGTGTGTGTGTGTGCGCACAGGCTGGTTCACTCAGGCAGCAGCCGCAGTTCCCCCTCATTAGGAGCTGATCTGGTGTTCTCAACACGCTCCGGGACAAGTCGAGGGGTCGAGTCTCATGTGTTTCGGGTGGAGACGCACTGGGACCTGTCGTCATGGACACGAGTGCTAGTACAGGGGGCACATGCTGCAGCCGAAATCATCAAGGAGGTGTCCATAGGTGTGTGTGTGAGAGAGAACGCCTGCAACACTGAGGGTTCTCAGAGGCTACTTTGGCCACAAGTTTTAGACCCTTCAGCACACTCATTAAACATTTTTAAACGTTAGTGTGGTGGATCTGCTTCTGTCATATAAACAATAATGCAGCAGTTTCAGGTTTTGACCAAGAAAAACTATCCAGGTTCATTACTGCACTACTTCACCCTGTTAGACTAAAACTGCAACTAATACTGCAAGTATAGAAACACTAATCTGATATGAACTCCGTCTAAAATGAGCTTTATGGCACATTAAGTTTTATCAATAGAACACAGTAAAAGACATTTTCCTACCTGATGAAGTTTTGTATCATCTATTTCTGAAACTCCATATTCAAACAAACGCACATTAACTCAGATAGAACATTCGCACACATAGTGGGAAGGACATGTCCCCGCTAAACATGCTCCAGTGCTGTGTAATTATTTCCAGATCTGTTTTATAATGACAGAATAATGGCTGTATTATAAGTCTGTACGGGGAGCTGTAGGGCAGGAGGGGTTGGGGGCCACATTTCGGGGAGTTTTCACTGAAATGTGAGTCAGAGAAGCTGCTGGAAGAGGAACACAGCCAGTTTGGGTTGTTCCTCTGTGGTGGACAATGCTGGCAGCTGAGCAGTGTTTCAGTTCCAACACACACACACACACACACACACACACACACACACACACACACACACACACACACACACACACACACACACACACACACACACAAAGAGGTATGATGGTAGCATGGCCTGTAGAGCCGAGCCAATACTATGATACATTACTGAATCAGGATTCCTGTTTCACATCAATACTTAAACCCTTGCATCAGTATGTTATCATCAGTATTATTTTAATAGATGTGGAATATCAAATATCAAACAGCTAGCAGCATCCTAGCAACCACCTGTTACCCTGTAGCAATCACATATCAACAACCTTACAACCATCAGACATGGCATACCATGGTTTTTAATTTAGAAATCGTTTTTCATTCAACCCAGCAGCCAAACTCTTCCTTGTCCAAATGACAGAACTTCCTCTGCTTGATTATGATATCATCTACAGATCCACTTCCAAAAGTTTGGATTTGAACAAATTACAAAATACATTAAAACTGGATACTTTATACTTTCATATCTGTCACTACCGATACATGTTTGTAATTTTGTAACCATTTGTTATTTTTGTCCTCTTTCTCTGTGTGTGTGTGTATGTTCTTTGTAGGGTGCATGTTGAACCGGCAGGATGTACGGCTTATCCTGCACTATGATCGTGGCTTCACGGTGCTGCGAGACCATGGTGATCCTGCAGGAGGTCCTCTGCTCTTCCACTACCCCTTTGAAAAGCTCAAAATGTCTGCAGACGATGGAGTCCGGAACCTCTACCTGGACTTCGGAGGTCCAGAAGGAGAACTGGTACTGCAGCCAGAACCATTTTCTTGTTCTAAAGCTATAATTTAGCCTGACTTTTGCCAGGTGCTGAGGGGCTCTAGCCCATACCTGGCATTTGGAATGATCCCAAAAGGTTCATTTTATTCTTTTGGCAGTGCTTCTCTACTGGGACTAGACAAGCTGTGAGGGCATGTGTATTACTGTGTCAGCAATGGATGTAACTTAAATTAGCTGAAAGTAGTTAGAACATGGTGTGTGTTTAGTTGGTGTTTAAGTGTGTTCACCTGTGTGTGTGTGTGTGTGTGTGTGTGTGTGTGTGTGTGTGTGTGTGTGTGTGTTTTGCAGGTGTTTGATCTACACTCCAGCCCGAAGCCCGTGGTGTTTGTTCTGCATTCGTTCCTGTCAGCCAAACTGACCAGGATGGGCCTGCTGACGTGAGTCGGAGCGTGAGAGAAGAAGAGAGAGAATCATAGAGATATAGTTGGAGAGATGGATAGAGGCAGGTTTTCATTGAATATCCCTCTTTTACACTCTTATAGCTCAGCCTTCCAGATATTGAGAGTATTTTATTGGATTTGCTTCTGTATTATATCACACTTTTGTGAATTGTGTGCATGTGTGTGCGTGTGTGTGTGTGAGAGAGAGAGTGTGTGTTTTGTAAATGTATGTGCTCTTATAGTTGTGGAAAAAGTTTATGAACCCCTTAGAATAGAGATTTTGGTTGAATGACTCCTAACAGTGTGATTTGATCTTGAATATTTCAGGCCCCTGTTATGAAAAATCAACCCTACAAAATGTATTTTTTAACAGTTACTTGCAGTTATTTACACATCAATAATCACAAACAAAACAAATTTTTGCTTTTTTCTGTCTTGTGTAACGTAGTGGAGGCAACATGTTTTCTTCTGCACACTTATTAAGCTAAAGTTGCCATATGAAGCGAAAAGCTAAAATAGACTGCAATAGCTAACCTAAAGCTAATCTACAAATATAAAGCATATCAGCATATCAAGTGATGGATAACATTGCTAGCAAAAGCAAGGATATCAGGTGAGATACAAAGTATAAAGCAAAAGTGAATCTAGAAAGTAAAAGTTCAGATTCAGGTGCCAAAACATTTTTCTGCGAGAAATCCATCTAAAACTCACATGCTTTTTCTATGAGTTTTTCAAAGTGGACACTGAGCAGGGTGGAGCTTTACCCTAAATAACCATTATGAATAGATATAGCACTTACTAGCCTGTTTTATGGATGGATTCCTTCAGTGAGAGCAGGCTGGAGGATCTTTCCAGCAGGGTGATTTTGAATCATTAATGCAAGTAGAAGCATAGAACCACACTGTGTTGCAAAAGTTCATGCATGTTGAAAACTTCCCATCTGAATGCAAACAAACCTAATTCATTTCAGTTAAGCTCATTTTACTACGGGATGAATCACAAAGTGGCTGGAAGTGAAAAAAGCTAATCTAGCAGACCTTAGTTATTAACTATAGACCAGAGTTATTAACTGAACTGTGAGAGTTAGAGAGGGGATGTCAGCCAGTAGTTTTAGAATTTTATGCCACACCCAGACAGTTGTAGAGATGGGTAGAGAAGCCTCATGTAAAGTTGCTGATAATTTTAAATATAAGTACTTTTAAGTTGAATTAAAGTAGTAAGTAGCAAGTTACTTCTTGAAATCTCATTGAATAATCCAAATAGGACTGCAGAATGTATAGGCACCAGTGCCGCTCCTCATAAGCACACCCAATTAGATACATCCCTCTGCACATACACACACCCAATTAGATACATCCTTCTGCACATACACACACCCAATTAGATACATCCCTCTGCACATACACACACCCAATCAGATATATCTATCTTCACATACACACACCCAATTGGATATATTCATCTGTGCACACACAAACATCTGTGCACATTTGTCAGCAGTGGGTGCAACTTTAAGCACCTCATTAGAAGGGGTGGCCACAAACATTTAGACATATATAGTGTAGCTCAAGAAGTGAACATCACAGTCTGCCAAATTATGAGATTAATTTGTACCCAGTTATCATTATGGACATTACTAATGTACCACAGCTAAAGTAAAACTCTTTTAACATTAACCTCATGCATGACTCTACAGTATGTCACATACCTGCACTGGTTAGGTGATTACCCCATACCTATTAGTCAATGCCATAGTTTACCACAATGTTTACTTTAGTTACAGGTCTTAAAGGAGAGGTTCACATTCTTAGATAAAATGTGGAAAGAAATTGGTGTATAGCAACAAATTGAGATCAGTCAATCGATCAAGCACTAATAATGATGTCACACTTAGTTTAAAATATACTCATGACTGCAATGGATTGGTCAAACAAAATGATGTAAGGTGCTTGTGATTAGAGAAAAGATTCAGGAAGATGTTCTTGATTGGAGGATGGAGCTATCTAGGATATTTTTGGACGAAGCACCCATTTTAAATAATGTGTATTTTATAGAACATGATTTCAAAATGTAACGGGAGGAACACAGATGAATATGATCAAGTAAAAGTACATTATTGACCTCACAAATGTACTCTGTATTTTAAGACTCAAAGTAGAATTTGTTCATAAAATTTAGGTTTGTACATGTAACAGAGTACATGTAGTGCATTACGCCCCACCTGTACAGTTGTGAGTAAAATCAGATATGCATGCTTAAGTTGCTGACACTTAATGGAAGCTAGTAGTTGCCTGCTCAACTCATGTTCTGTGAGAAATGCCTGAGCTGTACTGAATGTATCAACATAAAACTGTGCAGAAGTTCAGATCAATAAAGGGGGTTCATAAACTTTTACAGATGACAGGTGTGTGTGCGTGTGTGTGTGATTCCTAAAGTATTTTACACACACATGTAGACAAACACACACACACTTCTCCAGGTTCCTGTTTCAGTGTAACCACATGTGCCTTTCCACATTGAGTCAAAAAAAGCTTTTTACATTTTTTTCCCTTTCTGTTTAATTTGAAAGACGTCATAGGAACGCTCTGCTGAATATGCAAGACTGTAGTATTATCTTCATATATATATATATGTATACATATGCGTGTGTCCTGCGTCCATTTCACCTGTATATTTATGTGCTCTGCATGACTAAGACTGTTCTAGCCCCAGAGGTCATGTTATTCACTGTCACACTGTTTTTCTTGTTTACTTGTAAAATCTGAACTCAATTCACAAATTGAGTCATTGAATAACATTCCAGACATTCCCAATTCAGTTGCCAGACATTCCACCAGCTGCACTGAACTTATGAAAGCTGTGCTGTGTTAAGCAGTGGTCCAATCTCAAATGGTCATCACAACCTTTAAGCACAGAGTTTATCTGCTTTTAATGCAGGTTTAACTCTAAAACATAGTCAAACAAACATAGCTGCGCTTAATCTTGTTTTCTTTACCCAAACTCACCACTCTCCACTGGCTGTATAGAATTGGGGGGTCTCAAAAAAAGCAATAATAGGCACTACCTCCACCATGTTTGTTTTGCTTTCTGATTATTCTTTTTTAATCTAATTGAGCTTAAATTTGCTTTATAGTTATACAGTGTCTTCCGTCAGGCTGGTGCTGACACTTTACATGACATGCCTGCATCTGTCTTAGGTGCACTGTACCATTTCAAACAGCTGTTTCTGCCACCTCTCAGGACAGATTAGCATCAGCACACAGCCTGAGGAATCCCTGTTCATATAGGCACTGCCCCCTTGTGGCCTGGAGAGCTCAAACTGATTATAACGCACACCTTCAGTGTGGCACTAAGGGGGCAGAGTTAACTGTCAAACCATTCCATCAAATTAAAGAAGCACATCTATAGGCTGGTGAACACATACCTGCTGCTGTTTCCTTTTCTATAGCTCATTTTGAGGCTTGTATTTTAGGCTAGACAAAAAAGAGGAAGACACATTCAGGAAGGGCAGAGGTCAAAGTGCGCTCTGCTGTTTGTGTTGAAAGTGTAGAAGGTGAAATCAAAGGTCATTTTACCCCCGGTTCAGTTATATTTCACACTGTGACAAAGGTGAATATCATCAATTGTCAGTAAAAGACAGAAATACACTTCATTTTCTCAGAAGGAGCTACAGAGTCACTTTCACGCACTCACGTTTATGTGGTGCAGGTCTGTGCTCTATTACAGTCACTCCTCTGTAAGAGTGCTGCCCATGTGTTTCCAGTTTCCAGTGGCCTTACGATTCTCTGGGGATATTCTGGGGGAAATATGATCATATCAAACTTTCAGAAGTGCTTTTAAAGTTGTCTGTGAACAGAGACATGATGAAATGTTGAGCTGTTGAGAGAATGAACATTTAGTGAATGAGTTAGTGAAACCGCTTGTTGGCGCGCACGTGTGTCCATCCGTCCGTCCATCTCCACTAGGCTGAATCACTACAGCAACCATGAAAGTCTGATTTTCCTGATTTAGAGAGACCAAACACCTTCCCAGCACCCCCCACCCCATGTTCCCCCGTGTTTCTGGCAGCAGTGTAACATTTTATTTTCACTTGTACAGATTTTTAATATCAAAGTAATCACATTTCCTGAAAATGCTTACTGAAAATTTGAATTAAGGTAATGACATTGTCATCAGTTGTGAGTGAATTAATTACTTATTTCCTGAACTTTCTGACAAATTTTAAACTAATTACCTATTTTATTGAAATTGTGACAAATTTTGAAATAGTATTTATAAATATTATGATTAATTTTGAACTAATTACGTATTTTCTCAAAATTCTGACAAATTTAAAAATAAGGGCTTATTTTCTCACTTTGAATTTTGAAAAAGTATGAAATCAGTGATTGAAGATGTTGCACTCTGCTGTTAGGAGTGAGTTTTATTTCTTAATTCTACGCTCAATAAAGTTACTTTCTCAGCTCCCCCAGTGTGCATGTGCATGTGTGTACGTGTGTGCGCGCGCGTGTGTGTGTGTGTGTGTGTGTGTGTGTGTGTGTGTGTGTGTGTGAGAGAGAGACAGAATTGTGAAGTGTGAACATAGAACACGTTTGGACAATGAATGTACACACACCACGAGACCCAGAGACACACGTTCATTATCATCTGTCTTTATTATTGTTATTGATTATTAATGTATTCAGCGTTTATTAGTTCATTAGCTGAATGAGAGTTATAGGTTAAATGTTTTTGCACCAAAGTTTTGTACTCGTGGCAGCTTGCGTTACACAATCATGTTTAGCAACCAGAGAAAAGAACAGAATAGTCTGTAATAAAACTGCTGCTGCTCTCAGATATGCAACACTGCTCTGTTCAAGCCTGTCTTTACTGTGGAAATAAAAACTACCACACACTCACATGCCTGCTGGACTGCTTCATTTGATATGAATTTAGGGCTGGGCAAAATGGACAAAAACTCAGTGGCTGTATTTTTAATACTATTTTTAAACAATTGCAATTTGATCTTCGTTTCTTCTTTTATGCACATTTCTGTGTGTGTGTGTGTGTGTGTGTGTGTGTGTGTGTGTGTGTGTGTGTGTGTGTGTGTGTGTGTGTCTGTCTGTTTGTCTGCACACTTGATAATGTGAGTGGGGGTTGGAGGGGGGATTAAAGGTAAAGATTTAAAAAAGAATTTACAACTTAAAAACTCTCTTCAAAATATCAAAACTCAAAATATCACCTCAGCCCTTATCATGCTCTGTTTATATCCCTATAGATATAAATATCGATTATATTGCCCAGCCCTTTACAGATTACGTTGAGTTATCTTTGATGTGTTAATGTGTGTGCTGTGAAAAAGTATGTTCCCCTAGTTGGTTTTTTGTATTTTTCTCTACACTGTCACAGATCTCCATTCAGAATGGTATAAAATATATGAAGGACAATATGTTGCAACACACATAAGTAACACTTGCTATGAATGCTGTGTTTGTAAAGCGTTATAAATGCTTTTTTAATAGATGATGCTTGGAACCGGATCTCTGTAAAGCTGCTTTGTGACAATGCTTCCACTGTAAAAAGCAGTATATAAAACTCATTGATAAATTAAGGATGTGACAATGTGTTACAGTGCCTGGTGTAAACCTATATGAATGCTTTAATGAATTAAGAATTACTGTTTCATGCAGAGCACTTTATAAATCAGGACTTTATAACAGGTAACAATGAATAACACAGTTATACTAGTTCATTGTCGCTTTTGTGCGAAATGAGATTTTAAAACACTAATAAATGTGGATTTTATGAAATACACTGATGAGCAGATGTCATTTACGATTTGCATTAATTATACCAAGTCATCCTTACACCATTGCACTACCCCCACTGTGCTTAACTGCACTGAACATCAAAGATTTTGCTTCCTTAATACTTTTTGGTCCATATGTATTTTGAGCCACTGATCACAAAAATCCCATCAAAATTTTCCCAACACATACTGTTTTCTAGAAAGTCTTACTTTTTCAAAGAAACTGTGTCTTTTTATTGATTAATCCCATTAAGCCTCAAGGCTGTCTTGTTACACAATGGCAATGTCCATCCTTCAGTACCTGTTGTTTATGCTGCACACATGAAAGAAACATGAGAACATGGAACTATTATCAACTACACATGAACTGTAGCAACTACAATTGGAACATCTGTGGGGATTTAAAAGTGGTGGCTCTGTTGCTTGGACTGCAGATAGTATATACGAATTACTGCTGTTTCCGCTTCAAGTGGTATAGCTGTGATAGAAAGTCACATTACACTTAAATAAACTGGCCAATCAATCAGCAATTGACTCAATCTCTGATGGACAACAATGATATTTGTGCCTCCACCTCACATTAAAATATAACAGATGAAAGGTTATGTGAAAGCAGTGAATAATCTTTCTTTCATTTGAGACAAATGTTCCCAAGAACAACTGCTGCCAAGATCAATGAAGGCATTTTGTCCACAAATCCAATAAAGTTTGAAGAGCTGCTGGTGGGCCCTGAAAAAATTTGCTTGGAAGTTATTCAAGGATGTTGCAGAAGATTTCCTTGGCAAACTACGGCAAACTTGTTGACAAACTTATTCAAGCTTAAGAAGTGCTGAACTGTAACGTCACTGAAAATCCATTTTCTGCATTCACACATTCAAATCTCGAAGACAGTCTGTGACGAAAGTAACTTCCAAGGCTTCTCGAACCCCTCAGTGCTGGCTGACTATTTCTGGACACTAACACAAGATTCACCAGATGTGAAATACAAGCAAAAGTTACATTAGTTTGGATTACATTTGTGTGTTACAACTAGCAAAACTTAATCTCATGTTTCTCAAAATCTCTGTATGATGCAGACAATCAGACATGATTATATCAACTCGAATGTGCCTACCACAATCCCCACACATTTTCCAGAATCTGCCCAGTGCTGTTATTGTGGAAAGTATAGAACAGGACAGGTCTTCCAGAGGCTTTCACCACTGACTCATTCCTCAACAGGAGCTTTATCACCACCGTGACCTGCACTGTTTTACAGATACAGAAAGAGGTTGAACTGCAGCCGCCTGGCCGCAGGGGGCAGCACCGCTGCGGATGGGCTCTATGGTGGGTGCTGCTGGCTGATGTGTTTGGGTCTCCGATTATAGAATTATATTTGTGTAATAATAGTCTGGTTGATATCAGACTCAGCAGGGAGGCTTTAAGTCTGACACCAAGCCGAAGCTGGAGCGAAACGCCGACCTGAGATGAAATGACAACGTCAACACTGCAGGTACCCGAGCTAATGCTAAAGCTATCGCGGGTCTCCAGATCGCAGAGTGTGTTTACACTTTCATTACACTCACTTTTCACTGACAAGCGGCTGTTTTACCACAGCAGCTCCTGTAGCTGTGTGTGCGCGGTGGTCCGCTCCAGTCCACCTTAAATCTCTCCTTCGCTCGCTGCGGAGAGCGCGGTTTAAGGTGGACTGAAGAGTTCCTCTGTCTGCTGTTCACACTGACGTCTGCAAACAAGCTGCAGGACACCGGGCTGAGCTGTGGCTTCTCTCTGCGAACAAAAGTCTGAGATTATCTGCAACAGAATCACCAAATTCATCTAAAGGCCCATCATCTGGATCATTTCTGCTCAGGAGACCCGAGCAGGGTTCTAGATAGAGTACCAACGCAGTGAGATGATTTATAATGCAGTGCATTGAGACAGACATCTCCTCTCTTATATAGGATCTGTTCCATTGATCAAGCAGAGCACAGCTGTGAGCACATCTGCAGAAACACATCATGAATCTGATTTTTCATTTGGACTTTTCTCAAGAACATCTTTTTTAAGATGGGGAGATATTGGTGATGAGCAGCACAGGGTATTTATTACAGTATCTTCACATAGGAGGATCAGATTCTTAAAACATGCCATTGAAATCTCTTGATGCATTGATTTATTCAGTATTTGTTGATTTACATCCAGTTAAAGGGCTGATAAAGAGATGATGTCCTCTGACATTGTGTAACATGATTATATTTCTGCTAAAAGGGCATAACATCACACGTTTGAAATAACTTATTTAATGTTCAGTGATGGCCTGATCCTATTTAAGTAGATTTTAATTCTCATCCTTTATTTATTTTTTACAACTGATGTCACAGAGCAGCTTTACAGAAATAAAAAGTAAGATGTATTAATTATAAACAAAGGAAAGTGATCAAGCCAAAAGGTGAATATGGCAAGAAAAAAACCCCCTCAGAACTAGGGGAAGAAACCTTTGGAGGAACCAGGCAAACTACTTATACATTACACTGGACCACCACAAGTCTGCTCTAATGCTCAGTACTATACTGTACTGAATTAATGAAAGTTTGATGGTGGACATAATAGTAACAGTTCCATATAGTTAGGGAGCATGTAAAGTTCTGCATAGTCAGTGATGGCAGGTGGAAAACAATCCAAGTCCAGGGCAGCCAGTCTGGAGGAGTGGCAGGGGATCTTGAGGTCCATCTCAGATGGTTGACGGTAAACCTGAGGTCAGCCTCTAAAGAGGTGGCAGGGCAGCTCAAGGTTGGCCTTCAGTCAGCCTGGGCTGGTGGCTTATCGCTTTGTTTTAGCAAAAATGCCCTTTGGCTTCCTCATGGCACATTTAACAGGCATTATTCCCAGCTTCCTGCAGCGAGTGAAGATAGATAACAGAACTGTTTATAACGTCTGCAGTGTGGAACCTGTAACCTGTGTTTATGGACATTTGACTGTTTGAGTTGCTTTTCCTCCTCCCTGGTCTGTTTTCATGCCACCAAAACTGTGTGTAAATGCAAAATGCGCAACCACTGTCTACACTTCAGTTATAGTTTGTGAGAAACAAAACCAGCACTGATCAGTGTGTTCAGACCCAAGAGGAGGTTAAAACATACATGCCATAGAAAAATAATTCATAGCCCATTCGCCCCACAATAAACTAGATATTTCACATCAGGAATCAGGAAGTATTTATTAATTATTAATGTTCCAGTGGAGAAACAATTTGCTTGGAACTCCACCAGCAGATGGCACAATTCAGCCCTCTCCCTTCTGTGCTTCAAGGAATCCAATATGAATGAATCAAGCTGAACTTCACTGCTACACTAAAGTCACTAATATTGCTTTGTTATAATGTTAAATACTTTTATTAAACCTGGAACTGAAAACATTAACATGACACATTTACAGACAGTGTATTGTGTTAATGCCCCCACGTTTCAAACCCAGTTAGATACCTTTGTCTTTTGGTGAGTCTCTTCCATAGTCCCTGTTAAAGTCAGTGAACGTGAATGGAGCTGTTGTTTTCTCATCTACAGAAAGCGATCGATCTCGTCACCAAAGCCACAGAGGAGGACAAGGCCAAGAACTATGAGGAGGCTCTGCGGCTCTACCAGCATGCTGTGGAGTATTTTCTACATGCTATAAAGTGTATGTCCCTGAGGCAGTTGATGATCTTCAATGACTGCAGACCATTAACACACTGCTGTTTGTTTAGTGTCTGTTTGACCATCTCATAGAGATGGTGCAGTCCTTATACTGAGAGATAAGACAGAACTGGCCCTCAAACACACCTAAAATAGAAACATTAGCAGTGGATGACTGTGCTGTATTATTGTGAATGAACATGAAGAAAGCGAAGGAGGATAAATGTTTTTTCTCTTTGCAGATGAAGCCCACAGTGACAAGGCAAAAGAGAGCATCCGTGGGAAATGTATGCAGTATCTGGACCGAGCAGAGAAGCTGAAGGAATACCTGAAGAACAAAGACAAACAGGGCAAGAAACCTGTGAAGGAGGCCCAGAGCAATGACAAGTACTGTTCTAAATGCTTTGCTACTTTTAATACTGTTAACCTCCCTGTGACAGGGTTCTAACAGTCATTTTAAAGCTCTTAAAATAGATTTTAAAATCATTAAATGTCTTTTCTTAGACATTTTTTAAATAATCATTTTGCGGCAAAAAAGTAGAGGCAGAAAAGCTTTTAAAAGTTGGTGGATGTTTCTGTGGAAACATAGATCTGATTTTTTTTTGATCAGCTTTGGAAGATCAGAGTAGGTGGAGTTTCAAAATCATACAACCATTCAGTGACCAATTTCCCTCTCTAACGCAACAGAGAAGCTGTGACCCAAACTACTCACTTCCACACGAACCAATGTAAACAACTGAATATTCCCACTATTCAGCTCTAAAAAGAAAGATGTCAAACAGAAGGAGCTCTCAGAGGAAATCTCAAATCAGGAATACAATGAGATTATGGGGACACAAAATAAAAGATTTGATTTGGTTTGATGGAAATAAGCTGTCACAGCTTTACAGTTTGTGGAGATTAATGAACATAATGCAAAACACAAAATGGAAGTTCATTCCATCTTGTGTGTGTGCTTGTGTGAAACTGTCTGCCTGCAGCCGCTGGTTATTAACCAGTAACATGAAACTATAAAATAGTGAAACCAGTTCTTGCAGTATAAGTTCCCACACAGAACTTGCAGTGCAGCACCCAGAAACTTTTTCACTTGGAGTGAACGAC
>CM067512.1:17038532-17246032 GCA_034509495.1 Acestrorhynchus altus | reverse complement strand
TCAGCCAATGATAAGCTCCAGGATGATCAAAGACAGTCTCGAGTTACCTGTGAGTACTGTGTCGGTTAGAAGACGCCTATGTGAAGCTAATCTATTAGCAAGAAGTCCCCGCAAAGTCCCACTGTTAACAAAAAGACAAAATTTGCAGATACAATTTGCCAAAGAACACATCAACTGGCCCAAAGAGAAATGGAGAAGCATATTGTGGACTGTTGAAAGTAAAATTGTTCTTTTTGGGTCCAAGGGCCGTAGACAGTTTGTCAGACGAGCCCCAGACTCTGAATTCAAGCCACAGTACACTCTGGAGACACTGAAGCTTGGTGGTGCGAGCATCATATGGGCACGTTTCTCTTACTGTGGTGCTGGGCCTGTTTAACGAATACCAGGGATCATGGACCAGTTTGCATATATCAGAATACTTGAACAGGTCATGTTGCCTTACGCTGAAGAGGAAATGCCCTTGAAATGGGTGTTTCAACAAGACAACGACCCTAAACACACCAGTAAACAAGCAAAATCTTTGTTCCAGTCCAACAAAATTGAGGTTATGGAGTGGCCAGCCCAATCCCCGGACCTTAATCCGATAGAAAACCTGTGGTGTGACATCAAAGATGCCGTTTCTGAGGCAAAACCAAGAAATGCAAATGAATTGTGGGATATAGTCAAAGCATCCAGGGCTGAAATACCAGTTGACAAGTGCCAGAAGTTGGTTGACTCAATGCAACACAGATGTGAAGCAGTTCTAAAAAACTGTGGTTATTCAACTAAATATTAGGTTAGTGATTCACAGGGCTGCTAAATCATAAAAATGGAGTACACATTTTGAGTTTGTAAAGACATGCAGACACTGCTATTTTTCTGAACAGCCCAATGTTCATTTATTTGTTATTTTCTGTGAAGTAGTTACAAATTATATACATTTCTCTTCATGTTTTGATTTGGAAAACAGTATGCAATGTTCCCAAATGCATGGAAATAAAAACTACTATAAACTATAAACATGTTAACTCATGTTTTTAAACACACTGCTATTATTTTGAACACAACTGTACACACACCTCCCTTAGATTTTAACTTATAAGCCGTTTTAAGCTCCATCTGCTTTTGAAGCACGATACCGCCAGTCAAAAGCTCATTTGCATATCAAATGTTAAAGGAACAATAACATGGTGTGGCTAACTGTAAAGGAACAAAGGTTGTAGAAATGAATTATGATTGTATTTGTATAGAAACTCACAAAGATGCTGTAAATGGAGTTTGGGTTAAGGATTAAGGATATGGGTTCTTCAGTACAGTATCATTTCTGATTATATTACAGTGACAAAATCAGAAATCTGTACCAGAATTCATTTATAGGATATTTTTCTACTCCTGAACAGAGGACTAGCCATCCACTAGTTCAAATGCAGTATTCTTAAGTTTGTGCCTTCATCGTGTGGGTGTGTGATATCCCCCCAGGCTGATATGCTGCGTTCTCTGGCCACCACTCGGCCTACAGTGAATGCTGAAGATTTACTGAAGGTGAAGAAGTTCACAGAGGACTTTGGGCAGGAGGGCTGAGGGTCACTGAGCATATCCCATAAATGCTGTACCACTGCAACAGCACTCTTGACAGAACAAACATGGACGATCAAGCACCCAACCTGTCCCCTTCCCAGCTAACAGTACTCTACTCTACACTACACACCTGCTAACACTTGGACTACCCGTTGGAGGCAGAACTGCAAGAGTGTAAAAGAAAGAAACCCTCACCCCACCATCAGGCCTGAATCTGTGATGAATCTGTGCATATTGAAGGACAAGTGTGTGCGTTTGTGACTGACTATGTTTATTTAAATGTGCAGCCCTGCACTCCACAGGGTCTCCCCCTCCCCCCTCTTAGTATTATATTTATTTAATTCCTCTGACTCAACGTTCATCTGCCTCTCTGATCTGGTCTCTTCACCCTTTATAACTAACTCATGAAAACCAGCCATCGCTTACCTTTAGCTAGAGTTTGCTGTCTTCAGTATTTCAGTACATGGCCTTGAACTATTCACATCAGGAAGGTTCCAAAGCCAACGTACACTAATTTTATTATTAATGATACAGTTGTGAGAATTACTAGGCAAGCCTCAGACTCAAAAGAAATCTCACCCTGCTGCGGAGTATATTTTCTGTTTTGTCATTTTGGTCTCTGTATATGTAGAGGTCAAGGTTCAGTTGGGCAGTGACCTCAGTCTTCATAGAGACTGCACAAACTGTCTCCTGTTGCTATGACTACCAAGTTTGCCTGATTGAATTAAATCTGAATTGTAAAGGAAATGAAATGCAGTAACATTTATTTTTGTAATAACTTTCTGTTTATGCTCAGTGACATCAGAAAGGAATCTATACATTTATTAACTCCTACTGACTCACCTTTTCAAGACATGGTCAGTCTTTAATCTTCTATACATGCTTTGTATTTAGCATTTTTAAAACATTCACTGTGACCTTTCTCCAATAACTCCACTCCACAGTACAGAGTACACAAGCTTTACAGTGTCAACAGTACAATCTACATTTACACCCAGGTTTAATTTGAATGCCTTAAAGGAGCAGTTCAGTGAAAAATCAGATTACCTTTATTCATCTCTGAGCCTAGATTCACTGAATGTTTGGTATATGACGTGCTTCGTTAGTTTACAACAGGAGACGCTAACAGACACTGAACTCAGACTGTCACCAATTTCATCTGTGTCAACAAATGCCCAAAATAATGTCTGTCAACCTGTCAGACGTGTTTTAGTTTGGTAAATGGATGTGGTTTAAAACATGGTGTGACTTTAGTTTATAAATCAAACAACTTCACCATCACCTCAGCACAGTGTGTGGGATCACAAGCAGTACAGAGCATCTATGACATACCGAATCATGTTTATGTAGCCAAATGACAGTGGTAATACTTTTTGGAAGCAAATAAAGTAAGATTATGGGTGTGTTTACAGAGGTGAGATTGGGGACTGAGATCCAGTGTTTGTATGCAGCCTTAGTCTAGAACCTTCTGTTAACTAAAGCACAATCAGATACCAAACATGTCTTGACTGAATGCATCTGGGGTTATAAATCCATCATGGTACTGATTTTTTGCCAAATTGATTTTTTAATTCCGTACTCTGAGTACAGCACCAATTTGATGGAAATCATCTAAATTTTGTTCACGTGATGGCATCTACATATATAATATGCACACACAGGTGTGTAAGCAGCATGTCATCTTTTTTATATGCAGCAATACACATAAAAAACTGCACACATTCACAGTTTTTATAAACTCAATGTAAACAACAACTGCACAACAGTCAGGTAAGGTCTCATCTCAGACATTTATGACGGGTGGCTGTAAACAGGCCGCTGTCCTTATCACACAATTGCCAACCGCAGCCTGACAGAGTTTCCTATCCAGTTCCAGGTTCAGTCTCAATATGTTCTCTTCTGGCGCCAAAAACAACTGAGCCAGGTAATCCGTAATGAACAGGTCATCGCCTGCTCACCTGGCTGAACACATACAGATCAAGTCCAGGTCGGCATACGCTTCCTCTGGAGTAGCTGTTGATTGTAGCGCTAGGATGCAATGGAATGGCCAGTTTTGCTGCGCTTTGATTGGCTCTCGACGGCAGGCCCCGCCCGCTTGTTTCTGTGGTGAGGGAACGTTGGCATGAGCTCTGGCTCACACGCTGTGGAGGTAGACACAAGTAAAAAATCAAACAAGTAAAAGCTATAATACTAACAAACTTGGCATTTATTTTATTTTTAAAATCTATTATTTTATAAAGTGATTTCTAACGTTCACACACTCCACACACACATTCTGGTTATTTTTCCAATAAAGCTCAACCATGACCATAACTAACAGCACAGATAAGTGATGACACACAATGTCCAAATACATTTTAATGTCATATTGAATGTTAAGAGCTCTATGGATCCCACTTTTGCACACAGCAGGAACATCAACTGTCTTTTTTCAGGTTCAGTTTCTATTTGTTTAACAGTGCAGCCCCCCAGCCCCCAGATGTTTTATTTTTGAGTTTACCAGTGCATCTTGAAAAATTAGAATATAGTTAAAGCTCACAATTTCATTCAGAAACTTAACCTGTCATATGTTAAATTTCATTACACGTAAAGCGACTTATCGCTCCAGGATCTCAACATTTTTATACATTTTTCATTCAAATTTGAATAGATCACACAGTTTATCAACTTTAAAACAAAAAAGCTTGAGAAATATCACGTTAAATGTAATGAACATTAAATTTTTTTTTGTTTTTTATTTCATTAAATGATGTATTATAATTTTTTGAGATGCACAAGTATTTCTCAACTCCTCATTAAGCATTGGGTTGGGTCACAGGCAGACTCTACATGATCGTCCTGACATGAGAAAACCCCCCGGCTCGTACCCCAAAACTTACGTAAAGGCTTCTCCTTAAAGTAGGAACTCTCCAAACAGTCCTTAGCAGAGGCCCTAAAATGTGTGCACACACACACACAAAAAAAAATAAAACAGTAAACACTTAATTAAACAGAAACAGATGGACTTTTCTAGGCTAAAAACAGCAGATCAAACAGATATGGAGTATGTGTGTGTACCTCATATGTACCTACATAAAGTGGAACCCTATATGGGGGTCCATAAACATATGTTTATGGGGACCTGTTCCACTGACTAATTTTTGAGTAGGCTCATGTTTGCTGTTATAGATTTTTTTTTATCTCTTTCATTTGCTGCTTCAGATCATGCCATCAGCATATACAATTTGGGAAGAGACAGAGGGAAGATGGGCCATTTTGTCTTGAATCTGCAGCAACAATAAGCCTTGGCTTGGCCTGTGGAGTAAGTCATCATGCACTGATATAGCCTAGCGTCTTCTGCTCTTTCTGCTCAGCTTGAATGCAATGAACTGACAGCAGAGCCCCATAATGGACCTGAGTGAGTGATGTAGTTCAGAGAAATTTGAAGACCAAAAACCTGTTGATGACAAGTATAAGCAGGCTCTCGGAGACAAACATTATTATGCAATAAATCATCTCTGGATCAGAACACACTGCTGTTATTACTACTACCACTACATATGGACAAAGGTATTGGGACACCTGCTCATTCATTGTTGAAATCAAGGGTATACAAAATGTTTATCTTGCCTTTGTTGGCGTAAATACCCAGTGAAGGCTTTCTATTACATTTTGGAGCATTTCTGTGATCTGATTGCATTCAAAGCACTGAATGCGGAGCAGCCGTGGCCTGGTGGTTAGAGAACCAGCCTTGTGAGTGGAAGGTTGCTGGTTCGAATTCTGAACTGGCAGGACATGACTGAAGTGCCTTTGAGCAAGGCACTGAACTCCCCAGCTGCTCCCGGGGATAGGGCTGCCCACCACTCCAGGCACATGTGCTCACTGCCCCCTGGTGTGTGAATTCACTAGTGTGTATGTGTGTATCACTGTGTGTGGATGGGTTAAATGAGGACTAATTCCTGTGTGTGCAAAACACAGTGGGTCAAATGAGTATACTTAAATAGATTTTCATAGTACACTCTGTATCTATCTAGAGATAGAGATAATGTTACTGCATTTCATTGGCTCTGTACTGGTACTTTGCACAATGACAATAAAGTTGAATCTAATCTAATTAGTGAGGTCAGGGCCTCAAGATCAGTGAGGCCACCCCAGCTCATCCCAGACGTATTGGATAGAGCACCAGAACATAGTTCCACTGCTCCACAGCTTAATGCTGGATTTATGTCCTACTAGCTCTGTGTATGTGTATTACCTGCGCTGTGGGTTGTACATGAAGAGCAAGTTGAGCAGTCGGAGTCCAGCCTCAGACAGCCAGGTGAATTTGTTTTTTAAGTTGTTGTAAGGCTGCTTCCTCAGACTGTACTGACCAACCAGCGGCAAACGGGAGAAGCCCTTTACTCACACACACACACACACACACACACACACACACACACACACCACTTATCATTTATACATAATACACTTTACTTGATATTTACAGAGCAGCTTATGCATCATTAGTTAATCAACTGAAACAGCAAGCTGTATTTTACAAATAATGAAAGCTTATGTACACCAATTAGCATGGTGCTATATCATCACCTATCTCGCTCTCCTCACACCATGTGGAGGTGCTGAGAAATATCTGTTCATCTCTATGACTCACCTATCTAGAACATGGAATAAAGTACAGAGCAGAACTTGCCACAATTAGTCGTATTTCATTCCATGTTCATAGAATGAGGAGATGATCATTTACACTGAAAGTGTCCATCTGCCTGTATCTGTAGCTGCTGCATTGTGCTGAACTACATACCGGCCAAATGTTTTCATTGGGCGTGCCCAGGAGCTGCACGATCAAATCCAACTGCTGGATCTCTGAACTGCCAGGCAACAGGGGCTTATGGGCCAGGAGCTCTGCCAGGATACAGCCCACTGCCCTGCAGGAGAAATACACACACACATTGGGGACAAAAATCAGAGAGGAGATAAAAAAAAAATTATGCATTAAAATGGAACACCAAGCTAACCTTCTGCCCCCCAGCACTGGAAACAGAAATTGTTAATATTATTAAATGAAATGATTTATTGTTATTCATCTATTAATATTTTATTTTCCAGTCATTCATTCATGTATTATGTATTAATTAATTTTAATTACATTTATCTTTAATTTTAGTTTATTTTAATTATATTTTCTGTCTGTCTCCCTCTCTGTTTGTGTGCGTGCGTGCGTGTGTGTGTGTGTGTGTGTGTGTGCGCACACGCATCTAAAAAATTAATACTGTAAACAAGTTGTTTTTGTTCATAATTTAATTCAAAAAGTTACTTTTTTGTATTCCATACATTTAAAGTGATATACTTTAAGCTTTCTTTTATTTTAATTGTGATACTGTCTGATTACTCATTTAGTCAAACCTGAAATTAAATATTCTTATAATCTGAAATTCTGGATTTTCTTAAATGTAACCTTCATTTGTAAATATTTTCTATTTCTATTTTCAGTCATTGATTTCTGTACAGATATTCAGTTACACTGTAAATGAGTCACCCTCAATGTATTCCATATTTAAATACACACTGGGTGATTTTTTTTTTTTATTGACTGATCAATCAACTGCCGCATCACCCAGCTCTAACTGACAGTATAGTTAGTGATAGTGCAGTTATACCACATATCCAGGGCTGTAGTTTGAGTTTTGGTCCCCAGGAGGAGCTCTGGAGCTCTGTACCTGCAGACAGACACGGGGGAGGTGAAGGATATCACTCCTAGACAGTGAGCTGGAGTCAGCAGAGGTTTATGAGGGATTAGTGTTAATCAGGATCACGTCACACTCACCAAAGTGTGACTACTTTGGGGGTCATGGGCTGCTGAGGAACACCGTACATACGGGCTAGGCCAAAATCCGCTGTTCAGAGAATACACACACACACACCCACATATATACATAAATATACACACAAACACACGCATAACCTCAACACATTATTAAACAGCCTGAAACCTTCCGTATTAAACGATCCATATCTTACATCCTCCCCATACCAATCTCTTTATCATTTACAGTTAAACCTACTGTTATTGTTGTTACTGTACATTTAACAGTTACACTACCTGCCAAACATTTGGGGATACAAGGGGGCATCCCTTCTAATAAATGCTTTCAGCTACTTTAAGCTGAACACTGACAAAGGTGTGTATATGCACAGGAAAAGCTTGTCTAGGCTCTGTGGTGATGCACTACCAATAGAATAGGACTCACTGGAGCAGATAAACATGATCATATTGGCACCATGCCTAATGCCAAGTGTGGGCGAGATGCCCTTGCATTGAATTATGGAGCAGAAAAACTGTGTACTCTGGAATGATGCTCCTATATTTCATTACTTCCAACATTTTTGGGATCTGATCATCCAACAGCCTAACTAATGCTGTTGTTGAAATCAGTCATATCCTCACAACAATGCTCCAAACTCTTCAGACAGATAAATTATAAACAATATGGCAGGATAAATGTTTTAATTCGCTTGATTTCAGAAGAAACAATGAATGGGCAGATGTCCCAATATTTTTGTCCATACAGTGTAAACAGTGTTAGTCAAAGATGCAGATTAATACAGACTATGAGACAATTCTGCATTGTCTCAAAATTGTATTTACATGGAGCTCAGGGCAAGTAAACAACAGGACAAATGTTGGATATGGGCTCTTTAAGCAGGAGAGATCCTGTATGTATTGCCGCAGTCAGTTAGGGACACTGCCGGGACAATCCCGTTTCAGACCCCTTTCTGTATTGACACTCACCGATCTTCACGCAGCCTTTATCAGTCATAAGTAGATTGGACACCTTCAGATCCCTACGGAGAGCAAGAACAACACAAAATTACTACAAAACACACAAAGTTACAGATTTCCAAAATATGTCCACAGTAACACCTCAATACTGTCAGTGCAGTTTCTCTCTGACCTGTGCAGGATGAAGTTGTGATGCAGGTACGCCAGACCTTTCAGCAGCTGCAAGACGATACACTTCACCTGCAGACCAGCAAGAACAGAGGAAAGGCAAGATGAGCCGATGCACAGAATCTCTAAATCAGTGGAGTTCATTCATAGATGGGGCGAGACATCAACATCTGTAAACAACTAGAAACCCCACCCACAACCATCCATATACACCAACAACAGCTCTTCCCCCATTTGTATACAGGCTCACCTGTGCCTCCGAGAATGGAGACTGCATGTTCTCCAGCAGACTGGCCAGATCCTGCTCACAGTAACTCATCACAAGGAACAGGCTGAGGACATGGACACACAGACACATCGTTATCAAATTGGCATGTGGTTGAAACATGATATTAATGTGATCAAAGAACAGTACACATTTTAACGGCAGTAAAGAGGAAGCTCTCAGGATCTGTTCCAGGATCAAATCTAATATTCAATTTATATTCAATAAGAGTTATTTAGAAACTGAGCAATTCATAATACAAATAAAAAGACTGCAATAATCAATAGATTATTCAAATTAATAGGAGTAGTAGATACTAATAATGGACATTGAACAATTCATAATTCACTGAAAAAGTAAATTTTTATGTACACATATTTTATTAATAAAGGTGTGTGTATGTGTATGTGTGTGTGTGTGTGTGTGTGTGTGTGTCCGACCTCTCTAAATGGCTTCCCACTACCACCTCCTTCAGCTCCACGATGTTGGGGTGTCTGAGCCGCAGGAGCAGAGTGATCTCTCTCAGACTGCTGATAGGGATCCCTATGTACACACACACACACACACACACACACACAATTACTTATGTACTTCAGTTCAGTACAGTTTATTGTTTGAGTGTGATCTCTGTGCAAGGGAAATGTGTTTCCAAAAATAATTATTAAATATTAAAACAATTTCCATAGCTATTTCCCAAAGCTTTTTGGGTCATAAAGAGTCTTTCAGACAGAAACACGGCTGCAGATCTTTCAGCAGGAAATGAGCCCTCTCAAACCAATCTTAGTAGGTTCGTGTCTGAGGATGACACAAACTAATTACCCATAATAAGCTCTAACTACCCCTAATTACAGTCCCGATGGGGATTTCCCTTATTAACTCACCATCCTTCTCCTTATCCATCCGCACTTTTTTAAGGGCCACGATTTCATTTGTGCGTGTGTCCCGAGCTCGATCTGATTGAAGGAAACACAAACAGAGAAACAGTTCAACGCTGGTTCTGTTACTGAGCCTTTAAGACTGACAGATTAATGAGCTCTGCTCTGTCTGTCTGCCTCAATTGAAAAGCAGCTCAGGAAAAAACAAACACTCATAACTTTATAATATTAATTAATAATAATATTTATAATATATAAATTATTAAAAAAAAAATATATATATATATTGTATGTAAACGGGTGGGGCTAAACAGCAGTAGGCTGAATGGGTGGAGCTAAAAAAGCCATTTGCTGAATGGGTGGGGCTAAAAGAGCTGTATTATGGAATGGGTGGAGCTAAAAGAGATGTAGGCTGAATAAGTGAGGCTAAAACAGCAGAACATACACACGATGCCGTATGTTCCTTCTCCAATGCGATTCAGCTTCTCAAACTCTTTCACATTCCTGCAGTTTCCAAACTGTAGAGAGAAAAGCAGGTAAAGATTATCAACCACACAGGCACGTCTGTTCTACTTCACACTTCTGTAGCCCTGCTAAAAACGTGTGTGTGTGTGTGTGTGTGTGCACCACTTAAGCTGGACTGGATCATTTCCCCTGTCCTGTGTCTGAGCAGACACAGTGATTAGAGGTCGGGTCTAAACTGTCTCGCACCGGAACTGCTTAAACGGAAGCTCCTTTAACCGTTAGCTCTTACCCGCTGCTCCTGCGGCACCGTGAAGCTCCTGCTGCTCTTTAACGACTTCAGTTTAATGGGCTCTGCTTCTGTCTCCATCACACACACTCAAACACTCTTAAAACACACAACTACACACACTCCGGAAGTGGAGCTGCTCGCCAAGACAGACAAACCACGGCAACAAGAGATTTTCTACAATAAGAGCACGAGCACCAACTATAAACACAGCTATTTTGTAATGATTAAATTGTGCGATTTATATATATATATATATATAATTTTATAATTTTATATATAAGACAAAGTCTACAGCATCTGGAAAGCACATTTTGTTATGTTACAGCCTCATTTCAAAATTCAATTAATTTCCCCTCATAATTCCCCTCATAAGTAAGAAAAGTTTGTTTTAAATCTTTGCTCATTTGTGAAAATAAAACACAAAAATATAACATACATAAATATTCACAGCCTTTGCTTAATACTTTGTTGAAGCACTTTGGAGCAATTACAGACTCAAGTCTTTTGATTGTGATGCTACAAGCTTGGCACCTGTTTTTGAAACATTTCTCCCATTCTTCTTTGCAGAACCCCTCAAGCTCTATTAGATTGGATGGGGAGGGTTCTAGTCTGGGCTCTGGCTTGGGCCACTCAAGGACATTCACAGAGTTGTCCAGAAGCCACTCCTTTATTTTCTTGGCTGTGTGCTTAGGGGCATTATCCTGTTGGAAGATAAACATTTGTCCCAGTCTGAGATCCAGAGTGCTCTGGAGCAAGTTATCATCAAGGATGTTTCTGTATATCGCTGCAGTCATGCTTGCCTTGACCCTGAATTATCTACCTGTTCCTACTGCAGAAAAACATCCCCACAGCATGACGCTACCACCACCATGCTTCACTGTAGAAATTGTATTGGCTAGGTGATGAGCAGTGCCTGGTTTCTTTTCTTTCTTCTGAGAGGCCTTTAGGTGCCTTTTGACAAACTACAGATGAGTTACTCATTTGTGAAGTGTTACAGTAATAGTTGTCCTTCTGATGGAGCTCTGTCAGAGTGACCATTGGGTTCTTGGTCACTTCCCTAGACCAAGGTCTTTCTACCAATCAGTTTGGCCAGGTGCCCAGCTCTATGATCGAGTCCTTGTGGTTCCAAACGTCTTCTATTTATGGCTGATAGAGGCCACTCTGCTCATTGGGACCTTCAATGCAGTAGACATTCTTCTGTACCCTTCCCCAGATCTGTGTCTCGATACAGTCCTGTCTCGGAGGTCTACAGACAATTCCTTTGATTTCATGGCTTGGTTTGTGCTCTGACATGCACAGTCTACTATGAAACATTAAGTTAACAGGTGTGTACCTTTCCAACTCATGTCCACTTTACTGAATTTACCATAGGTGTACTCAATCAAGCTGTAGAAACATCTGAAGGATGATCAGTGGAAACAAGATGCACCTGAGCTCAATTTGTCATGGCAAAGGCTGTGAATACTTATGTATGTGTTCTTTGTTTCTTTTGATTGTTTGTTGTAAATTTGCAAAGATTTCAAATCATGGAACCTCTTCAACCCTTAAAAGAAAATCTTTACAAAATAATGTGCCTGTCCAGTCCTCTAAAAACCAAATAGAAATGTTTTGTGGAGTTAAAACACATGGTCAATAGACAGTATTTCTGTAGTAGTAGGTACTTTGTCTGTATTTCATTATAAACTAAATATGTGCCCCATATTTAAATTTTTAAGCAAAAGGGCCTGTATTCAGCCCACACCTCACAGTAGTGTTCCAGTGCTCCCATACCTAGTATAAAACCTTCCCTGCATAGTAGAGACTTACTTCAACAAATGATGAACTCATTTTAATGTCCTTGATTTTACAATGAATGAGAAGGTGTCCCAAAAATTTTGTCCAAATAGAATGATGTAATTAGCAGATATGATTTTAAAATCAATATCATCAGAAGTGGCCATTATGTAATCTATAATACATTCAGTTAATGTGTCCAAATTTTTCACTGGTACTGTATTTAAACTGGTTCACATAGCACACGTTTGTTTACTTGTTTGGTCTGATTATAGATGTTTTATGCAAGTTGCCCCTGTTGTTAAAAAAATCAGCCCAGGTAACCAGATAATACTGGGGCCAAATAGACCTACCATCCATATAATACCTGCTATGTGGTGGTCCTGACCTTTGAACAATACTAGAAATATGCAGAGAACTAGATGGACTACAGTCTGTAATTACTACAAAGTTCTCCTGTACGATAAACAGAAATGATAATATAGACAGTGAGTGTAGAAAGTCATGTCATTCTGTCATGGCTGATCAGTGTATTATATTCATTAATTGCAAAGTGAAATATTTTGAGCTTTTTTGTTTTACTTTTTATCAATATGGCCTGTAGCCCATAAAAAAACAGATATCCTATTTCTCAGATGATTAGAATATTTAATTAAATCAAACAGGAAAGAATGCTCAATACAGATATGTCCAATTTCTGTGTATTAATCAATGTATTAATCTATATATTCAATACTGCATTATTGCTAAGGTTGTTTTAATAGTGGCCTTTAGCTTTTCTGTTTTGCTGGCTCAGATGTTTTTCTTTATCCTTAATCTATCACAATAATGTCATGGTCAGCAAACCATTTGGTAGTAGTTTTGCCATTCTAGGCAGGTGCTGCTGGAAAAGGAAACCAGAATCTTTGTAAACCTTGTCAGCAAATGGAGGCATGAAGTGATGTAAAACCTCCTGTCAAACCCTGTGTTGACTCTCCACTCTTCATTCAGCATTTAGGAGCTTGAGTTGAGACTCTAGGACTCTTAATTTCTAAATTAAATGCAAAATATACTTTCATCTGAATAGAGGAGTTTGGAACACTCAGTAACAGACCAATTCTTTATCTCCTTAGTCCAGGTAAGACACTTCTGACATCTCAGAGTGGCTTGATATTAGGAATGCTGCAGTTTAGCCCCTTTCATGGAGACATCTGTGTGGTGGTTCTTGAAACACTGATACCAGCCTTAGTCCAGGTTTTTGAATTAACCTTTCTTGACAATCCTCTGAAGGCTGTGGTATCACAGCTGTGCATGCACCTTTCCCTTCCAAATTATCCCCTTCCAGTCAAATTTCCATTAATATGCTTTGATACAACACTCTGACCTTCTGTGGCTTATTCTCTTTGTGGAGGATGTCAATGATCATCTTCTGGACAACTTTCAGGTCAGAAATTTCCCCAAAATCTGGTTACATTTGCTGGACTAGACACTTTATACAGTCTGAATATTAATTTATTCAAACTCAAAATTAAATATTCTAATTTGGGAAACTGGATTTCAGATTTTATGAGCAGTCAGACAAAAATATTAAATATTTCACATTATGTATATAAGCACTAGTACTTAAAAATTAACACTATACTATATCTGTAGAAATCATCAAAACATAATTTCAAAACTGAAAGCAAAGATTTATTACCCAGTAATTGCATTACAAATTTACAGACATTTACAGAATTAAACTTCAGGTTCTGGTGTTGAACTCAAGTAAAATACCCTCAGTTCAGCCAGAGCTAATATAGAGCTAATGTAAACAAGCTGATGTCATAAAGTAAACGAGAACTCTCTGTTCAGTGTGTGATTATGTCACCTCTGTATGTCCATTAAACAGTTGTATGAGATACACACTGATATGATGATAATGAATGACTGCATAGCTACGTATAATGCTGTTATAGTCCGCACACAAACACATTCTTACACACTCTCACTTTCTCACATATACTCACACACACACACACACACACACACACACACACACACACACACACAGAGTTATGTATCTTTACATTCAGGTGAAAAGTACGTGAAGTTCAGGGTGCTGTGTTGGATCAGCAGATTGACGAGTGGAAGTACAGTTTGACGCTCCTACAGGCAACATGGCTCAAAGGCTTTCTTCAACATTCTCCAGGCTCCTTTCCTGAAGAAGAGAAACAGAACAACACTCATCAGAAACACAAACCATCTCATGCTGTGGGACATTAATCAGTCCAGCTATTTAACATATCTTTGTGGCATCTGACTGACAGACAGAGGGGTTCAACTAGTGTTCTGGCACTTGAAGGAGAACTAAACCACTGTTCTCCTCTAGATGACCAACAACTGAAGAGTCAATCATATGTGGGTCAACATACATTTAATTTATTAACCAGCTGCTATATTCTAGAAAGTCATCATTATATATTAACTATGGCTAAGTGTCAGTACGGTAGACTATACACACTTAGCAAGCACTTTATTACAATGGCGGAAATATTCTTTAGAGATTCGAATCCATGTTTGTCCATGTTCCTACAGCTTTTTGCATATTCTGCAAATCTCCCATTCAACCACATTCCTAAAGGATTATACTGAATTTAGATTTGGTGACTGAGAAGAACCAGCACTGAGGTCATGTCCAGGAAACCAGTTTGAGTTTTGCTTTGTGGCATGAGGCACCACCATATAGGTAGCAGCTGTTAGAAGATGCTAAATTATAGTCTTGAAGGGATGCACATGGTCAGCACCAACATTCAAATAAGCTTTGGCCTTCAAGTGATGATAACAAAAAGTGTGTCCAGAAAACATTCCCCACACGATTATACTACCTCCACTAACCTGGACTATTTACATAAGGCAGGTTGGATTAATGGGTTCCAAATTCTCACCCTACCATCCATGTTCCTCTGCAGAAATTGAGATTCCTCAGACCAGTCTATGTTTGTATAGTCTTCAAATGTACAGTTTTTACTGTGCCACTCCAGTCTCATAGCTGTCTTAACAAGGCAACACATGACTGAAGTGCAACTTCCGATCTCCTCCCTGGGCACTACCAATAGGGTTAACAGTGTGTTTCACTGCATGGATGGGTTAAATGCGGAGAATAAATTTCCCAGTGTGCCAGCATTGAACATTCAAATGTGCACGTTTACGTCTTTATGTGTGTGTGTGTGTGTAAGTGAGTACCTAATAATCAGTAGCTTGTTCAGTAATGTCTGGTGTTGTCAGGCTTTTCCAGTGATGAATCTGCGTCCCACTACAATCGGTGTTCCTCCTGGCCTCCTCTCCCTATTTGCTTCTGCTATTGATGGGCCTGTTTTGTTGGCAAACAGGTCCTCGCGAGAGGGGGCAGTGATGATGATGGTTGGGGGCCCAGAAGGTTCATTTGAGGATATGGATAAGTTGTTTTTGGACTCAGAAGCAGCGTCAGATACTGAAAGACCATAGAATTTACATTTGTGAAGAAAATAGATCAGCTAACCAAAACCATTTACTAAAAACATTTCTGTAACAGTTCTCATTATAACAACAAACATAACTATAACAGCTATAACAGCAAAATGAATCATCAAACACTGTGCTCTTCTGTAGAAGGCCTGAAATCACCCCCTCTCCCTCACACACATATGTTCTAGAACAGATTCCTTAATAGCTGATATTTACTTGTATATACTATGACATTATGTTCTGTTGGTTCTGCAGGACAAGCTTTTCTCAAGCCTTATCCTCCACAGAACAGTCCACAGTTTTGTGTGGGTGTGCTGAGGGACAATACAGGAGTTTCCTGGCTAGATGACGTGGTTTTCTGTGTGCGGAACACAGAGTGCGACTCCTTTAAACTGGATTGAGATAAGCTCTGAGCGTCAGCCTCGGCAGCACAGCAGCACTGATTAACCCAATTCCACACCTCATAAACACAAACATACCCAGACAACAGCCAAACACACACACCTACTGTACAAACACTTATTCTCACACTCATACACCTTCCAGTCAGTGTCTCAAGTACTCATAGTTTAGCTATGTGTAAACCATACATTTCAAAATGCATTAAAATAGGTGTGAAAGGGACTGATTAGAAACAATGCAGTAGTGTACATAATGACAGAGAACTCTGTACCACAGAATGATTGAATTGCAATTAATCAGTGAATTACAGTTACATAGTGTTACTGTACAGTACATGCCCTCTTCCTTAAAATAAAATGTACTATAATTATCACTATGTTCAAATCTATAATATCAATTTGGGACAGAACCTTGAAACCCTCGAATTGTCATAGAACTGCACAAATCATGAAACTGCTCTCCACACTGCGTGAATACTTCATGATGAATGGACCAATATTAACAAAGCAAAAGTACTTGTTGAATTTAATTCATTTAAAGGTATTTAAAAGTATTTTACATTTAAACATAAATGTCATTTTCAACTGAAACATATTTAAATGTAGTTTAAATTTTAGACTTCTTTAAATGTATTTAAATTAAAACTATATTTTACATTTAAATATATCATTTCAATTTAAATATATTTAAATTTAAATGTTTTTAAATGTAAACATTTAAACATGTTTAAATTTACATTTAAATTTAAATTCATGAACATTTTTGTCTGTTCATGTTCCAATTTTGGGGTCACAACATTTTGTCCTGACAGCGCTGATAAACAGAAAAAACTGTATTTCAGGTTTAAAAGAAGATCTACACAAGTTGTTGAGAACTTCTGAAAGGGTCTTCTCTGCTATGGTTCAAATAGTTCTCCCAGTTGTCTCAGTTATAATAAGGCTTGGGAAAAACTGCTCTTTTTGTGAAAGGAGCAGCAACAACACCATGAACATCCCTTTAACATGGCTCTTCCTCAGTGAATGTCAAACTTTTTGGAATCATGTTTGCAAAGAGTGTTGAAAAAAGACCTGACAGAGTGGCCCCAGTATTGTAAAATCATACAGAAAATAAATATTTATAAAACACATGAGTAAAACAGCATTCCTTAATATCATTATATATAATTAATATTATTATATAAATAAGCTATGAACACAATAATATAAATAATTCCCTTATGTACAATTGTTTGAAATATATATTTTTAATTTAAAAATATGTTTTAAATTTATCTCACATATAAAGAAATATCTGCTGATATATATTCCTGTATGGGAACACTCTCTCTCTTACCTGTTTGTTCGGTGGGTTTGCCGGCCGCAGACCCCATTCCCCATCAGACAGTGTGTGTGTGTGTGTCCGTAGCAAGACATCAGGCTACCGTTGGACACTGCAATGAATGACAAAGCAAGGATGTCCCTTCTCTTCTGTACAAATCCTCTTCTCATCCCTCCCCCTCTCTCTCTCTCTCTCTCTCTCTCTCTCTGTCTGTCTTGGTGTCTTTCTCTATCTCTCGCTCTGAGCTCCTGGCACTAATCCATGGGTCAACTCCATTCAGGCCTTCAGGGGCAGATTTGGAAACTGTGCTTTCAGGAAGCTGATTTTCACTCTGACGTCACAATTAATGACTATAAAGATGAGGACGAGTTTTATTCTGAGACAGGAGGAACATTAAAATTATAAAATGATAAAACAGCTGCAAACAGCCCACAGGCCTGGTGCCGATTAGCTTATCTTAATGCTAAATAGGAGATTATAACTAATGTTCGTGATCAAGGATTGAGCAGGAATGCTGATTAGTGTATTCAAAGGATGTATTTGAGTATGCTATATGTAGCTGGTGCATTAATGCAAATGTGCCTCAGCTGCTCACTCCAGCACCCACTGCTTTGCGATACCAGGGAAAGACTGGACATGCTCTGCCATAGGACTGGGATTTTTTTTTCTTCTGTTGATATATAAATTTGTCCTCTGCATTGAAACACACACATTCACACTGGTGAATTAAGTGAGCACAAGTGCCTGGAGCAGTGCACATTGCTCTCAGGAAGCAGTTGGAGAGTTAAATGCTCAAGGGCATTTCAGTCATGTCCTGCCACTTCAGGGAATCAAACTGGGGAAGGGAAGGCTCGTTCCTTAACCATCAGGTCACAGCTGCACTTTACAGCACAGAATTAATTTTCTGTCTCTCTCAAACACCAGCTATCCTCAAGAGTTTTCTGCCACAAACTACAATAGTTTTCATTAATAACATTTGACATATAAAGATTTGACTATTCCTTAAATGTCCCATATATATGGTACAAGCATGTAAAATATAACATTTCACATTCATTAGCTTCTTTCACACAAAAGAAAATTTCTCCAGTGTGGCAAATATGTAGTTTTATAAACATTTGAACTTTATAAACGACATCTAGAAATAGAATGTTTTTACATTTTAATGGTTACTGTACATGTACACTTTTAGCAATGTACAGCATACAATGAATTTTTGGTCTCTGTCTCATAAACACCAAAACTGTGTTAAGGAGACACCATTTATCTGGCTAACTGGCATCATTTAAAAAAAACTGCTATACACGATATAACTTGTACATGCTTCCTTGCTCACAGCAAAAAAATACAGCATTACAAGCAATTTTTTTTGTACTGATACCAATTGTGAGTTTCCCCACTGCAGGAGTAATAAAGGATTATCTTATTTCATCTTTACTTATCGCATCTAACTGCAGGAATAGTGCTTAAACTCTTAGAACCTGAGATCTGCATTTGCAGGCAGTATATGCCATATTCTACACTTCATAACTCAGGATCAAAGTAACCATGATACACAGATGGTAACAGACATGATACACATATTATCATAAACTACGAGACTTATGCTAAGCATGGTTAGATCCTTGAGATCAATTATCAGTGAGTAATCAAGCTCAGAAAAAGCTAAAATTGAGGAAAGGCTGTCTTTCTTTCTTCACGCAGTACTCAGTCGGGATTGTGCCAATACATACATAAATAATAAAGGACATTCAGATTGTTTTTATTTGACCACTGTCAAGTATTGCAAACTTATTATTAAACTGGTCAACCTAATCATTACAAATAATTACTCAAAATGACTGTATTTTCAATGACACACACACACACACAGATGTATATATATATATATATATATATATATATATATATATATATATATATATATATATATATATATATATAATTTTATTTATTTATTATTAACAATTTTTTTTTATAAAAATCGGGGTACAATAATTCATAATAAAATACTTAAATTGTAAAATATTTTAATTTAATTATAAAATTAAGACAAATCTGAGAATGCAGGTCATCAGAGCAGCACATCAAATCATGAAAATAATAATTATATTAAGCCAGCATAGGGAATGTCTGAAGGTCTTCTCTGAGCACTGGAGCGCTGAAACCTTCTGCCAGTAATCGACCCAACACCTGTACTACACCAAACAGCGTCAACCTTTCAAAATAAAAGTTCGAAAGAAAAACTGGTAGTTCCAATAAACATACATCGATATAAAAACCAACACAAATACATGCAGCACACAGAACATTTACTACGCAATATACTAAATTACTGGAATGATTTCACGCGAAATTAGACATAGACCTGGGTCACATAAACGCTATGTTTGTTCTGAGTATGCATTTGATCTTTGTTAAAATATTTGAATATTTAAAGTTCTGTATTTTAGTAGTTAGTAAAAGAAATACATTAAAACCAGCTCGACGTTTTATTCTATAGTGACCTGTGATTAGTGATCTATGGTTAGTGATCAATCACTCCGGCCACGCGGCGGCGGGTTGTGACGTCACGTGACCGGACTGGCTCTGAATGCGGAAGGAGGAGAAATTTAAACATTAATAACAGCATCAAGACGAACATCTGCAAAGTACCGACTGGTCAGGACTGCGGATATGGACGGTGAGAACAGAGTGTTTTTTGTGAATTCATCTGAAAGCACTGATACTACACTAAAGCTAACAGGCTAAAGCTAATAGCTTCGTAAACAACTAGTAAACAAACAACAATAACTGCTGATCTCGGTGTTGGAAACACTCAGTTCGTGTCGATACAGCTCCAGTCTACAGGAGCAGCTGTCCTTTAGATAAAGGTTAGCTACATTTCACTGGTTCATTAGTTAATAAGATTAGTGCACAGTTGATTAGTATCACTTTTATCTTATAACTTAAATACTCCCACAAACACACAAAATGAATCATTGTATTTAGTAAGGTTGATCTCAGACTGAAGGTGAATGAAGACTGACTTTTATTAGTCTAGAATATTCAGTTGAGAGCAGCCCACTGACATTAGAACACATACAAACTAGTCCATTATCACTATTGTATGTTAACCATTCCTAATGTTACCAATATTCCCCGGATTACATTGGGCATTCCTAGTTCCCAGTTTTACACCTAGCTTCCTCTGGCTGTCTTTATTAAAGCAAATCCCAGGAATGCAGTGCCTGGAAGAGATGATCAGCACCCAAACCTGTGTTCTTCTAAACACTGTATCAGTAAATCGTAAACATGCATATAGATCCACTGCACATGCACACATATACACTAGTGAATTCACACGCTAGGGGGCAGGGAGCATACTTGCCCGGAGTGGTGGACAGCTCATCCATGGTGTGCTCTGAGAGTGCTGGGCGCCCCGCCATGGCACTGCTCTCATGTCACTCCAGCTTAGGAATTGACTGATAAACTTCCAGTCACAAGGCTGTCCCTAGCCACCAGGCCATGCAGTTGCAAGGCCAATGCTAATGCAATCAACAGTACATTCTGACCATCACATGCTGCTCTAATTGGCTTTATTCTAATGCTGTATATATGTAAAAGTATATATATGATATATGTGCATGTATATAGTGTGTGTGTATATATATATATATATATATATATATATATATATATATATATATATATAGATGAAATATCTACATTACAGTGTTCATCGACTTAAACTGATAGAACTGTAAATGTTAAAAGCTGTGTTGTTTCTAAACTGTAAATAAACCAATTATAATATATGCTGCTAATTTTATGCCTATATGTCTGTGTATCTCCTTACAGACACACTTTTTCAGTTAAAGGTAAGTAAACCAACATTATAATGAGATATTGTTACACAATTATGTACTACTCTTGTGGTGTAACAGTAAAGGCCGCCCCACGTTAGGGGCTGATCAGTAGACATTATTGCTATAAGAAAGTTGTAGTGTTATATTTTGTGTTCTGTGGCATTTATCTCATCTCTCTGTTTTGTCTAATGCAAAGCAGTTGAAAGATTGGCTAAGAAGGCAGAGAAGGACTCAAAGGCAGAAAAAGTAGGCTAAAGTAAAAAGGTGAGTGTAGTGAAAATAGAGGTGCTTCCACTGTATGGTAAACTGTCTATTACACTTTACCACCATTTTTAGTTTAATGTGCATTACTTTTTAAATAAAAGTTATGTTATTTGTTGTTTGCTTTTATTACATAAGTGCAAATATATTAGAATATTAAATATATTTTGTTCTAGATGTTAATTACAGTAACAGAACATCCTCAAAAGCCTATAATTATAACCCAAACTCATCATAATAAACCATATATATATATATATATATATATATATATATATATATATATATATATATATATATATATATATATATATATATATATATTTTTTTTTTTTATTTTATTTATTTTTTTTTCCCTACTGAATTTGGACTATTTAAACATGATTTACGTGCCATATTATCTATATTAGTGTAACATAACAACTAAAAACACATTCGCATATTTTCTAGTTCTTGGAAAGAGGCACATTTAATGGTTAAGTTTATGCTTGAACACAGAATAGCTGATTGGTTGAATCAGGTGTGTTGGTAGCAGAGAAAAGTTATAAATATTTGCAAGGCAGCAGTGCTCAGGACCAGGAAGCTGAAAACACTATTTAGCATCAAAAAGTGTCTCCACTGTTTCTGGTCTATATAATAATTTTTTATTTGGTTAGAATGCTTTATAAAATATTGGTTACAATAACTTTGAGATTAGTTAAGAAAAGCTGAATATAATTTATGTTTATGTGCATGTTCATTCTAATAAGTGATATAAGGTTACCCTCTGTGAGAGATATAATGGTATGGCAGCAACACACTCTATGCAGTGAGTGTGTGTTTAGATTAGTTGTAGACACTTAGATCCAGCTCAACACATTAATGATCACGTATTCTTCAAAATGCGAGAGTAGTTTACGGCTTTCCTCTCTGTGTTTTCTAACAGCCAATAAGAGAAGCCTATTTCATCACCTAAAATTATGCGGGACTTTTTTTCTACTCTTACTGTCAATTTCCAATAGTTCCACTGCCTCCATACAGAATAATTTCTATAGTTACATAATTACATATAGACTGTGTAGTCTACCTGTATCCTCCATACTTTCTTGTATCTTTTCACCTTCTTCAATGGTTAGACTCACAGGACCACCTCACAAACGTGGTATTATTTAAGTGGACATACCACTCCTCTGAAGAACTCCAAGGATCACTGGGAAGTCTCTATTCTCATTCTATTCATTCTATTCTATTCTATTCTTTAGCACTTGCAGTGACACTGGTTACATTTATACGTAAAGATTTTGTATAATGTTTCTTTGTAGGTGACCAAATCTCAAACACCTTGACCATTAAACCATAAGTTACCCAGAAATGCCTTCTGGTACCTCTAAGTTTCCATCAGGTCAGCCAGAAACCCAACATCCACACCTCATTTTCAACTGTGTTAGTAAGGAAAATGAATTTTGTAAAATGTATGACAGATCAGGAATAGCTTTTCTGGCTGTTAGCTTTATAATACACTGACTTTAGAAACTCCCATCAGTCCACAACCGTCCCCCACAGCTGCACGCAGCACACTGCCCCGCCTGCTCAATACTTCACCAATACCTGAACTTGTTATTGCTCGCTTTACGGCCTTCCAACAATTTGCAGGTATTTGGAACTTCACAAACAATTTGCAGATGCAAATGCACATGCACAGAATGTACTAAATGGGAAATGTAATTACCATTCTTCTATCTGGGTCAGATTATTTTAAGGATTACCCACCTCGTTCAATCAGATTAGATTCGGAACGGCTCAACTGTGAATAGAGTTGTCCGACATTGATGCAATTCCCAGTGTATACAAGGGGTGTATCTATTCCAACTGAGCAATTAGTTTGATTATTAACAGATTATTAGGGTGCATGTAAACGTAGCCACTGAGATTGTGCTGGTATGTTAGTGTGTGTTGCACTGGTATGAGTAGACTGTGTCACAGCTGGAGACAAACACTGCGTCCACCTCGCTCAATCTAGACATGTCTACCTAGTTGCTCTACCTTGTTGATGTAAAGTCAGGAGCAGAAGCTCTTTGTTTCTGCACAGCTTGTGTTGGCTGCCCTTAGTCTGTCAACAGTGCTCACAGACATTGGATATTTTTTTGTTGGTGACTGTTCTTCTTTGCAGCAGTGACACAGTGACAAACTCCAGCAACACTGTTGTTGAGACCCACAACACACACTATCAGAACACACCACCACCATGTCCTTGTCACTGCCGCGCGTGCTGAGAATGACCCACCAAATAATATCTGCTCTGTGTTTGTCCTTTGGGATCCTGACAATTGAAGAATAGAGTGAAATGCAGAATGCAGAGAAACACCTGGACTACAGTCTCTAATTGTAGATCTACAGTTTGGTACTGTATGACCAATGAGCTTATTGGTGTCAAAGCAATGGCTGATTGCGTATGGATTTTTCTCACACACCCTTCCAAGTCACGCCTTTCTGCTGACTCAGAGTGTGTGACTTTCATTCACTGCTCTGATTGGAGGGAGAAAGTCATATGAGCATCTCTGACTCAGATCCAGTTCAGGGCCTTGTTATTTTGTTACAGACCACAAGGGGGCAGACTGACACCGTTTGAGGATGATTTACTCAAATGAACCATAGTAGCAAAACATATCTTCTATAAGTGTGTGTGTGTGTGTGTGTGTGTGTGTGTGTGTGTAATCTTAGGCCCTACAGCAGAAGAATGTGGAGTGTGCACAGATGCAGAAAATGCCATTCGTAAGAAGAATGAGGGTGTGAACTGGCTCCGCATGGCCTCCCGCGTCGATGCTGTGGCCTCCAAAGTCCAGACAGCAGTCACCATGAAGGGGGTCAGTCTGAGGGCTCTTCCTTACCTTCTTTACACTTTCTACTCATGCCGACCCATTTTGCTGTGTGTCATTTGTCCATAAGGTGACCAAGAACATGACCCAAGTTACTAAAGCTCTGGACAAAGCTCTGAACTCCATGGACCTGCAGAAGGTCTCCGCTGTCATGGATAAATTTGAGACTCAGGTTCAGAATCTGGATGTCCACACTTCGCTAAGAACTGCTGGGGAGTGGAGTTATCATGACTCTGCCATGTAGTAGTTAGTAATGTAGGAGTGGTGCAGGATGTTGGTCCATCTGTGTAGGTGTGGTAGTAGTAATCTGGGCATCTGACCTACTGTCTCAGAATGAGCTTGTGGATCATTTGAATATTATATAGCTTTAAAGAGTACACATTGATAATAAAATAGGACTGTGCTTGTTGCAGGTTTGATCTGTAGAATATAACTGTGTGGCTTTTTCTGAGAAATGATGGGGTGTAAAGTCTACCCTGTTTGTGGTAGGTAATGGAGGATTCAATGAGTTCCGCCACCACGCTGACTACACCACAGGAGCAGGTGGATGATCTGATCCTACAGATAGCGGAGGAGAGCGGGCTAGAGAAAGATGGACTAGCAACCAGCCAGCACTGGGTCGGAGCCACCCCTCTTGGGAGAAACTCTCTGTACGCTACAGTGTGGAAAGAGGACCAGCTTTCTCTATAACATCAAACATACAGCAATGAAACGCTCATTGCAGTAAACTACCATAGCATTATTCCATCCACACCAACTACAGAATATACACATTAACTAGGTTTCTCAACTCAGAGAACTCCACCAGAGCACTCTAGTGGTCTTTGGTGTACATCCTCAGGACGAACCCAGCAGGCTGGAAATGGCACTTTAAATCAACATAAAAACCCATATTAGGTCATATTGAGGGTCTGCAGAAGTTATTGAGGTCCTGCCTAATTTATCGCATACAATATAGAATAATGCAATTATCATGACAAGTCTAAATCTTTTCAGTCCACAGCATTAACCCATCTACTGAATGAATCCTTTCCAGTTGGCATGTAAAAGGTCTAGCATTTCCCCTGTGCTCTATCTGCCAGCATTTAAAATTTGTTCACTGTGTGTGTTATGTGCATTCTATCTTGCAGACTGGCAGCCTTACGGAACTGAGTGCGGTTTCCGGCTGATAGGGTGCGCCAGCCTCTACTCACTCCAAGGACCCGAGACAGCTACTTCACTTTGCGCTGAATCTATTTATAAACACACACACACTATGTCTCCCTCTCTCAACACACACACACACACACACACACACGCACACACACACTGTATTTTGATTCTGTTGCTTATCTCTCTCACACACTCTCTCAGTGTACATGGCTGCTGTGGATGCTTGCTCAGTTTCTTGTGAATATGTGGGTAAGCTACATTATCAGTTGAAGGCAGTGTTTCTGTGTATTCTGTATTGCTGGCCTGCTTCAGCATAGACTTCTGAAATTATAGTAGGGGCCACTCTCCGCTCTGATTTTCACTGGTGGGGTTCGTACATAGTCTGTTAGTTCCTTTGTTCTCATCTGAAGGGACTGCTAGGAGCAGCTGTACTGTTGTGATTATGACGTTTGATTAGGGATTTTCTGTTGAATTTGTTTGATGTGAATATTGTAAAGCCAAGCAAGCAATACTCAACACATTACTGTACATGCTGTGAAGCTCTGCTGTATCCACACTCACTGTTAGCTCCATATAAAGGCAGACAGCTGTAAAAAGGAAGAATCTGCCACTCAGTGCTGTAGACTTTAGACATCATCAGATAATCATTTGCATCTTAAAGTGATAGTGTGTGGTGTGTGTGTGTGTGTGTGTGTGTATATATATATATATATATATATATATATATATATTACTGCAACTCCACATTTTTACTCTAAGTGTTTGAGGCTTCTTTAGTTTTACAAGGATGTACATAACAAGTAATGAAAGCTTGTACTCCATTTAGCACAGCTGTGCATGCTGAAGTAAAGTTACAAAAAGTATAGACATTATAAGCCTTAAGTTATTTCACTGTGTTTAACTATGTCATAATTTGCAATGCAAATGCTAATTTTGTGATATGTTTTCCATTTCCTGTTAGTACTCATTAGCCTTGTAGCTCCAGTGCCACCAGGGCTATAAACTATGATTACTCATTTAACTACAAAGGCTGTAACAATACAAAAATGAGTACATTAGGTAAGATATTGGGCTGAGATTTTATATTCCAAACTATCACTTTAATATGTTTATCTGTACTTATTAAGATTTGCTTTAAGTTTCTATTGCATCATAGATACCTGCATTTGTGCCTTCTAACTCTCTCTCTTTCTCAGTGCTCAGTGAGATGCAGCTGCAGGTTACTGTCCACAGGGGTGACACAACTGTAGCGCCCCAGCCTGTTACACTTTGGATTTTTGAAATCTGATGGCTGTTGCCTGTGGGCTTCTCGTTGCTGCAGCTTTTGCTTTGTCTTCATTTTTATTTCCGTTTGTACAAAAATATTTATACTGATCAACTTAAGCATTTTTATTTATTTGTTTTGTTTTGCATATTTATCTTGTCAAAATAAAAGCCCTCAATTAAATAGTTTTTTGGTCTAAAGCAATCAGATGTGTGAATAAAGGATTCTACATGAATGGTAATATACTTTTATAATTACTTACAAGCTGTAAAATACTGGACAAATTTTAGATGAATTAGATGAACAGATCTGTAAATGATTCTGACCTGATTGAGCAAACTGTAGATCATCTGGAAATATATAATACTTTAGAATCTATTTCCAGTGAATACACAGTTAAAATAGCTGGTTCTCATACCAAGGTCAGATGTGAATGAATTTATTTGATTTTACTACCTTACAGAATCTGTAAGTGGAACTGAGGGTTTGTGGGTTATTTTAGTTCCTGTATCCTGATGAAGAGGTTTGTTTGGATGCTTTGGGCAGAACTGATGATACAGCAGGATTACTGGATTATACGACAACACACACAATTAGTGAAAGCAGTTTACACTGGAAACCCTGAAATCACACACCATCTCTACAGCTTCTGTGTGTAATGGCAGCTAGTCTGAATGAGCTAATGCAGTGTTTAGTCAAGTCAAGAGGTATTTATTAATAAACCATCTGTACAATTACACACGGAAAAGAAGTTAGTTCTTAGTCCATGGTGCAACATGGAACAAAACATAATGCAGACAATTTAAGTAATGCAGTTTTTCTGTCATTGTCATCACTGACTTACTCAAATCCACACGTGGAAAGTCCCATTTTGAAATAACTACATGTCTGACTGGCTCAGTGGTCTAATGTGCCATCACTATGATCCAAGGATCACTGGTTCACTGCTTGCCGATCATCTGGAGTCTGAGAGAGCAAAGTTGGCCATGCTGTCTTTGGGAGGGTAGATGGTGCTCTTCCAATATCATAACTAGAGTGATGCTGGTGCGCACAGGTGTCTGTTAGTCATTGTATTAAGTAATTGGCAGTTCCAAACTGGGGGGACAATTGGAATAAAATATATATATTTTTAAATGTAGGTAAGGTTTTTCATGATTGATTGTCTTTTTTTTCCAAGTAAAAGTATAAAAGTACAGACTCCAAAATTTACTTCAAGTAAAAAGTAAGTAGGTCCTGACAGGGTTTCTAATGTTCTTCATTTTAAACATTTTAGAATTTTCTTTTTTCCAGTTACAGAAAGTCACAACCCTGACACCCTGTAAATGGTAGAAATGCAGCAGCATCTGCAAAATCAGACCTGAATAATAAATGTCTCTATAAATTTTTATTATATATATATATATATATATATATATATATATATATATATATATATATATATATACATGTTATGCAAGGTTTAAAAATGATGAATTTGTTATAATTATGTGAGAGAGTTATTTTAATAGCTTTACAGCAAAAGACAATTACATGGGTAAACTTTTAGCAATGGTTTTGTATATAAAAGACACATTCAAAACACTCTTTGTGCCTACAGTTTTGTACATTGCAGTCATATGCAGGACCCTGAATACTAGGAGGGCCGACTTACTACCTAGTCAGTGACAAGCACATAAAACACACAGCTACACAATACATGGGTTATTATCAAGTAAGTCAAACAACTCACTATAAACAAATGCTGACTGGGTTAAATTTGAACTCCTTAATATATCACTAAACCTACTGCTGGTACTAAAACCTGTGTGTTTGTCAAATACTTCTGACACTGCCTTAAAGGGCATCTTCGACAGCTGTCGTCATGTATAACTTGTTTTTAGGGGGGGTTCACAAGAATACAAATCCAACTAGTGTACTTCTAAGGGAATGATAGTGTGGGTCTGACAGTGAGGGACTGAAAGTGCTCTACTTGAGTGAGATGACCTAATAATGAGAGGGGTGTTTGTATTTTGGGTGGGCAACCCAAAAGTGTGGGTGCAGCTGATAGGTGATGAGAATTATTGTCCCGGAAGGACCACTGGGATATTTAATTAAATTTTATTTTCTTTATTTATTTAGCAAAAATGACATTCTTAGATTTATGAAGGTGAAAATTACTTATATTAATAAAATAAATTAAAATAAAATTAATTATTAATGGAATATTTGTCGTATTATAAAACAGACTATAACCTTTGTTACAGTTACTTTGTGTATATATTTTTAAACTCATGTTTAACTTTCATTCATTCCAGTTCGTTTCTGTTTGCGTTCCACAGTTTATTCACATCATCATTATTATTAATACTCTGTGACTCTGAGACCCCGCAGTCACGTGTCACTCTTTTATGGTTTCCTATAAACGTCCAGACTCGCCTAAGCCCTGCCCTTCCCGCTCTGTGATTGGTCGGTGAATAATATATGCGAAACCTTCTAGAACGGCGGGGCGGCGCGTGACGTAGGGACTACGAGCCAATCCCAGCGCGGAGGGGGCGTGTCGCGTTCCAGCGGCAGCGCAGGACGAGGGCGGGGTTTGCCCGCATACGGGTGTGAAAACAAAGCCCGCCGCGTCTCGAGCGGCTGCTTCTGCCGCTCTGCCGTCACGAGGAGAGAAGAGAGACAGCGCGAGGCCGCGAGTCTAACACTAAATAGCGGAACAATGGTCCTGCTGACCGGCTCCGCGGCACACTGACGCCGGGAGGCGTTTAACTCGCATGGGGCGGAGAGATGGCTCGGATCCGCGGCACGAGGGCCGGTTGATGGTGGAGGTGTGGGTCTGGAGCGGTGGGTGGAGGCCGGTGAAGCCGGGCTGGGGTCGAGCTGAGGCAGCTCCCCTCCTGCTCCAGTATGAGGCTGCTCGTGCTGTGGCTGGCGGTGCTGGCGGGGCCGGTGGGCGCTGCTGTGGGGAGCGCTGACAACAGCACCAGCAACAGGAGATATCTGAACATTGGAGATGGAACCAGTCTGGAGTTTGAATTCCCAGAGAACACCAAGGGCGTGATTGTGATTTCCAGTGAGTACCGGAGCACTGCGGGCCGGAAGGGTCGGGAGAGCTGGAGGCAGACAGTCCGGGTGCGCTCCCTGGAGCCCAAGGTGCTGTCCATCCTGAACGTGAGCGACGGTGGGCACCCAGGACCCTCCAGGAGCTACGTCATCAGCATCAGGTCGGGCGTGGCCGGGCGGGCACCGTTACTCATCCAGCTGCTGGACCTCGACCAGAACTCGGAGCCAGTGATGATTGAGGAGCGCAGTGACTATGCCATCAGGGTGTCTCCCGGTTCCTTTGAGGCCCGCCAGGCTGGGGGGCTCGCACACTTCTCGGAAAACCCAGTCCTGTTCGCCCTGCTGCCACTCATCTTCGTCAACAAGTGCGCTTTCGGCTGTAAGGTGGAGGTGGAGGTTCTGCGGGGCCTACTGAAACGCCCTGTTCCTCTGCTCCTCGGGGTGCTGGGACAGTTCTTATTCATGCCATTGTACGGGTACGGGGCAGCACGCCTTGCATCACTGCCCAAAGCACTGTCCCTGGGTCTGGTCATCACCTGCTCAGCCCCGGGCGGAGGTGGAGGCTACCTGTACAGCTTGCTGCTAGGCGGAGACGTCACTCTGGCCATTTGCATGACTCTGGTGTCCACGGTTGTCGCCACGGCAGCCATGCCTCTTTCCTCAGCATTCTACGGGCGGCTGCTGGGCGTCCATGCCACCCTGCGCGTGCCCTTCGTGAAGATTCTGGGCACCCTGCTTTTCATTGCTATCCCCATCTCACTGGGTGTGCTGGTAAAGTTACGGCTGCCCGGCCTTGCCCGCGTCCTCCTCGCCCTCATCCGGCCCTTCAGCTTTGTGCTGATTGTGGGTGGCATATTTATGGCCTACCAGATGGGAGCCTCCATCCTAGCAGATGTGCGGCCCCATGTAGTCCTGGTGGGCGCGGTGGCACCTGTGCTGGGGCTGCTGCTCGGGCTGGGCATGGCATGGCTGGCTGGGCTGTCTGCGCCACAGAGGAAGACAGTAGGCATCGAGGTGGGCGTGCAGAACAGCCTGCTTGCACTGGCCGTCATGCAGCTATCATTCCGGCGGGCTGAGGCGGACTTCGCTTCGCAGGCACCCTTCATTGTTGCCCTCAGCAGCACCTCAGAGATGCTGCTGCTGGTGCTCGGGCACTTTGCCCACCGCCGTCTCTGCCAGACACCCGCCACCCACTCAGAGACATGAGTGGAGCCTTGCCAGTCTGGGAATGGATTTGGGATCAGGACCAGACAGTGTGTGTTTTTAGTTTTGTCTAAAAAACCAAAGGCCATTTTTTAAGTTGCCCCCTTTTTTAAAGAAGATTTTATGGAACTCTGAAGATCTGGATATTTTTCTAACAGCTGGTGTTTTTTGTAATCTGAGATTCTGAAATGCTTTCTTTGTATCCTGTTTACAAAAGCGCAGTGTCTTTCTGGAGATGTGTGTGCACGCGCGCGCGTGTGTGTGTGTGTGTGTGTGTGTGTGTGTGCGTGCGTGCGTGCATGCGTGCGTGCGTGTGTGCAGTGATCGTGATCTGAGCTCTAATGTGCTGTTGATTGTTCCTGTGGGTTCTGGGGGGAGGGGTTCTGATCCATGTACTTGAATCGTTTTGCGTATAATTGGTGAATAAATGCATTTTTGAAAAGCAGTACAGCCCGGCTGCTCCAGTCCCCACCTTGCATGTTTCACTTCACCAGCCAATACATGTGTGTGTGTGAGTGTGTGTGTATGTAGGGAATTCTAGTTTGAGCTCATCTCAGTGTTTCTCAATTTCAAGTTTTAATATGAACTCAGAATTGCATAGTTTCAATAGTGAAAACCTTTTTGTTGCTACAAAGCCTTTAAACAGCTTTTGTATAGAACCACTTCCTTCAGAACTCTTGATGAACCCTATAGAACTTGCAATATTTTTTCCCACCCTGTCAGTGTTCTGTGCTTTGACACCCATACCTGTTCTAAAACAGTAGAACCAGCTCAGTCTGAACTTTAGAGTCATGTTAATGGTCTCAATTGGCCAGTTTCGGCGTTAATTTCAGCCTTGAGGGGATAAAGCTGTTTGTGGTTGAGGAACATTTGCACAAACAACCCAGACACACACTTCCTGCTCTGTTTGTGTTGCTGACGTGTGTTTTGAGGATAATCACTGTAGTTCATGTTCTATAGCATATTTATAACTAGAACCAGTTCAAATAGATTCCATCTAAAAGTGTGTTCATTGGGGTAGTTTGGTGGTGGTAATGTAAAGGGTTAACACATCCCATAATAGGCAGGAATATTTCCCCACTCCCAGCAATGTGGGCAGGTAATTTCACACACATAAGTTTAGTTGGATGTTTTTAATACTAGCATCAAATTAAAGTTCGTATGGGGGTCTAAATGAGAGCATTGGGAGCAATTTTTTGTTTCTGTTGAGTTACAGGTTTTCACTACAGTCAGATCTTCATCAGTAACTCTGAGAAATGTTCCAAGAGCATTAGTCTCTTACAGTGAAATACAAGTACAATCATCTTAACGACCTAACTTCAAGTGTTCTCCAACTTGTCATTTTTGACATTTTATGGTTGGTTCTGTACATTATCAAAGTTCAGACCATTACAACTCAAAGAACCCTGTTTGACTCTAATGTATTTTTGTATATATTGCTATGTGTAGACTGTTCTCTGCACCAAGGCAGTGGTTCTGTATAGAACGTGTTGATTCAAAGGACCCTTTAGATATTTAAACAGGTCTATGCCTAAAGGTTCTTGTAAAAGGAAATGTTTAAAAATGGTTCTGTAACACCACAAAGTGTTATAGCACTTCACACATTCCACTATAACCATAACAAAGAATTCTTTTTGCTTGTTCCAGTCCTGTTTGCCCCGGTAAACTAGTGATTTAAGGAACTGCCCAAACATTCTTTAGTGGGGTAGTGGCCTCAGGGTTTTGACTGGATCCCAACTCTTAACACACGGGGATCAAAGGAAAACTGTTTAACCCCTGACTTTAACCTAAAGAACTGTAAAGAATGTCTTTGATGGGTTTATTTCTCAGAGAGAGAAAGAGTGAAAGATGTGGGTTCTGTGTTTGTTTAGAACAGAGATTGAAGTTCAGAAAGGAGAAAAACAACATATGACGTGTGTGTGAGAGAGAGAGAGATGGCTGAGACTATGTTAAAGAGTGAGTCTGGACAGGAATATGAAGGATGAGTATGTATTCCAAGAAGGAACCATGGCGGAGAACAGACATCAGGTCTACAGGACTGGAATTTGGCGTTCAGGTGTTGGAGATTACAGGCAAATCTTTCCTGCCTTCTTACTGGCTCAGGGGTGGTGGGCAGAGCTCAGTCTGTGCTCTGTTATTTGCATTTGAAGAGGTTTGGAGACAGGCTCAAGCAGGAGATTAAAGCAATAGTTTGTAGAAAAATGTGCACTGTTTCTCAGGTCACAATGATCCCGCTGTCTAATGTTTGGGTCTTTTACCATGTGGTTACTGTAGCTGACCTAATAACATGGTTCTAACAGCATGCGCAAATCATTCTTCTCCATTCGGCCTATTTTTCTACATTGTTGTTCCACCTTAAATGAAGCTGAAGGTACATTATGGTGCCTCAGCAAAGCTATAAGGTTTACATGTAATGGAACATAAGAGTGAAGCTGAAATTTGAATTTTCTGTTCCACTTTAAATAGAGGAGAGTTTACATTCTGGTGTCTCAAGTAAGTTGAATTTTTTTTAATTTGTTTTCCATCTTAAATAGAGCAGAGGTTATATACTGGTTGCTCAGTAATGCTAATGTTGGTATTCTTTTGAATTTTCCATTCAACCAGAACGTAACTGCCACAGCATTTAAAGTGAAACTTCAAATACAAGCTATTTAATAAGAAGCTTCCATTACTTTCCAATTAGAATTATAGCTTAGACTGAACTATCTCTTTAAGATCAAATAGGCATGGAACAGTACATTTACATTTATAAAAAAATAAAACATAAACATACAAATGCCCTTGACCTTTTACAATTATCTGTGTGTGTGGGTGGGTGTGTGGGTGTGTGGGTGGGTTTTGTTATCACATGTTGAAATTTCCTGAAACTGCTCAACTGCCACAGCCTGATCACTTTCCTGGTCTGAGCAGAATTACTCATGAATGACAAACACCCCTTAAAAAGGGGTACATTTGTACATTTCTGTGTGAGTTTAAGAACCAAAAAATACTTTATGATTCGGGATTTATTTTTATACTGACCTCTTTTCAGCCCTTACAGATAAATACACTGTTCCTATTACTGTACATTTAGCACATATATGTAAAGTATTTGGGTTCTAATTGGATGTATGCTGTCTTCAAAAAAGTATCCCTGTCCAAAACACTCCTTATAAATTCACCATGGAGCTAAACCTCTGTAGACTGCTTTAGGCTGAAAGGGGGGGGCTAAAGTGCTGTAGATTGAAAGGGTTTGGCTAAACTGCAGTAGATTGAAAGGGGGGGGGCTACAATGCTGTAGACTGAAAGGGTGGGGCTAAAATGCAATAGGCTGAATGGGTGGAGTTAGTATGTAGATAGGGTTAAATATGTGAAGCTCAGCTGCTGTTGGTTAAGTGGGTGGAGCTAAACTGATTGAAGGGGTGAGGCTAAATTGATGCAGACTGCATGAGGCTGAACAGCTGTAGGCAGAATGGGTTGAGTTAAATGAGAGATAAATGAGGAGACTGGCTACTGGTTGAATTATGAATCAAGAAAGTCTTAACTGGATATAACTGCCTGGCAGCATTGAGTGCGCCAAGCGAACAGGCTTGCCTACTTTGGTTAAAGCTCTGTAGACTTGAGTGTTTGGGACTCAAAATAGCACAATTCAAATCGCCTGCCCTCAGGAATCCACCTCAGGAATTTTTTAGAAAAGCTCATTCCACCTTCAAGATACATTATCAGAAGTGGGTTTACAGTCCTTCAGGTGGAAAATATCCACAGCACCATTGAAGAAGGAGAGTCGGCATGTTTATAACAGACTTAGTGTGAAGTAAATAGTGTATTTTGGGTGGAGTGCCCCTTTAATTGTTATATAACAGTCACAGAATGTAATGGAAATAAATACAGCATCACAAACACTCTAAATCTGTGCCTTAGCTGAGGAACCGAGCTTGAAAACAACCTTAAACCGGACTGAAGCAGATCACTCAGCACAACTCGGCCTACTCACGCCTCTGTGGGTGTTTTTGTGGAAGTAAACAGCAGGTCTGTGTTTGAATCATGCTGTCTGGTTCCCCCTCCAGAACACAGCCTCTTCACTAAATAACAAACCTCATTCCAGGAAATCAGACTGATCTGCACAGGCTGACTCACTCTGTTCTAACACACACAGCTAATTACTTACAGGTTAAAGACCAGCACGGACACTCACACACACACACACACACACACACACACACACACACACACACACACACACACACTTTTAAAGTGGTACTTAAGTCCAAGAATCAAACTCCACCATTTGCTATCCTTCTTGCCACATCAGCTGAGGCTTGATTGGACATATGCGGCAATGTAGCTAAAGAGTAAAGGAAGTGTATACTACACCAATTAACATGTTGCTAACTGCAAGTCTAACACACACGCCTGAATGAAGCTGATGCTTCTGTTTCAGGTTGTCTTTTCCAACTTAAATGCAGCCATTGCCTTCTGTGCCTCAATGAAGCCAAAACGTTATGGAATGAAAATCCAGAGAAATGTCGGACAGCCCATGTAGTTGGACATTTTCGACTGTAACAGATATTCCAAGATAGTCATTTACATAGTAAACACCAAATCAACAGAAACTGGTTAATCTGGTGCTGTGAAGATGGAAAAATATTATGCAATCTGCTTCTGGATTTTCAGTTTGTATTGCGATGGGGACAAGCTATTGTTTGCTCATCTAACTATATAGATAATGTTGGATCAGTTTAGGACTATAGTTATTCCAGTATTGTTTTAATGGAAGGACATTTAATACAACTGAAGGGTGATATATTTGAAGTATATTTAAGTTTCATTGATTACAGACAGCTTACATTTTCACAGTTAAAATCTGAACTAATCCTGCATGTGTAAGATGTCGGTGGGCTTTATAATTTAGTTTCTGAAGTGCTCACTGGTACACACTGGTACTGCTAACTACAGTAAACACAAAAGTTGATACTCTGTTTAAGGCAGCAATAATAGCAGTCCAGCTTTCTGCTCATTTACTGCTTTAAAAGCGAGCAAAGATTACAAAAGCAAGTTTACTACATTCACTGCACAGCTCAATGGTAGGATTGCACAATGATAGCACTGCCATGGCCTTACACACAGTACACACACACTACTGAAACCGATTACAACACAAACAACATAATGAACTAAGACCCTTCTGTTCCAATGTACGTGGTTGTACTTGAGGTGTAAATTAAACTGGCAAATAAGAAGCCAACAACCATGAAGCTAATCAGGAGAATTTATGCTTCTGTTAATTGTAAGCAACATTAACTTGGTACCTCCAGACAGTGCTAACTTGTGGGTTATACACTTCCATTATGTGCTAGCAACAATAACCTTGTGTTAATCTCTTTACTCTGTGTTATCTAGAAAATGGGCCAAAGTACAAAGCAGAAGTAACCACAATTGCAGACAGACTGAGGCCTGTTTTTCCCTTCACTTCTGTTAATGGGGTGTGTGTGTGTTTGTGTGTGTGTGTGTGTGTGTGTGTGTGTGTGTGTGTGTGTGTGTGTGTGTGTGTGTGTGTGTGTACACTGAGTGACCCTGGACGATTCACATCTGATGGAATAACACACTCGCACACCGGGAAGGGAGTCATTAAATATTCATCCTGATTCATCCAGGCAGCTTTATTAATTTTTAATTATTTCCTCTTATCCCAGCTAGAAGAGAATGTTATAGGAACATTCAGCAAGGGTCCAGGAAGGTTAACCTATAATGTAGCAGAAATAATGTTCCAGGAATGTGTCATAAATAAGACACATAAAATCATTTTAGGAACCTCCAGAAAGAAAAGGCCTTGGAACAGATAGAACAGAAACTGAAATCATATTCTGAATGTTCATGTAACATTCTACTAACCAAAAAATTATAGCCGAGATAGTGGCTCCTGAGAGGTAGACCATCAGGATCAGGATCTCTCTCACTCACACACACGTGCGTGCACACACACAGACATGACATGTTTTGAGTGGGGCAGAGGTCTCTATTGACGCTGTCATCAGGAGGTCACAGGTTCAAAAGCCAGGAGTCCCAGAGAACATAATTGATCTCTCACTTTCTCTCTTGATGGATAGGATGGTCACCACATTCCCTCGTCTCTCAGCTTGGGGGAGTGCAGGTATCTGTTGACATAACAGAATTAATAGTAAGCTCCTCCTCCAAGCATGTTGAACTTCATATATACTTATATATATATTAATTTCTTTAAGTTGACAACTGGTCCAGAGTATCTCCAAACCTGCAGCTTTTGTGTTCGTTTTCCTGGTATGCAGTGATCAGTATCTAGCAAAAGGGCTCCAAGGAAGGAAACATGAACTGACAATAGAATTGTAGGTGGCCCAAGCTGAGTGGTGCACTTGGGGTGCAATGACTTGGCTGTGTTGATCCAAAAAAAGAGCTACTGTTGCTCAAATTGCTGAAAAGGTTCATGTTGGTACCAACGGAAGGTTGGACATTGCACCTTGCCATAAAATGGTTTGAGAAGCATTTTCTTGGCATGAAAAAAATCTCTTAATCCAGTCAAGCATTTGTAAAATGTGCTGGACAAACAAGCATGCCACAACAACTCATCAAACCAAATCAGAATTTACTTGTATAGCTCCTTTTACAACTGATGTCACAGAGCAGCTTTACAGAAATCTAATTGAAAGGTGAATAACAAGGCCCCACCTCACAACTTATAATTAAAGGATCTGCCACTGAAGGCCTGCTGCCAAACATTGTAGCATATTTTCAGATTTACTAAGCTGACCTTTAGTGACCTCTCAGTTATTGAGAGTGATTTAGATTGTTTCTCTAAACCTGTATGACTGAATACCTGTAGCTCTAAAACCTAGAGCCTAAATATCAAAGCTTTGTGTATCTGTGAGTGTAAAAATGCATTCCTAACACACACTCAGCTGAATCTACTACACAAATGCTGAATATTTTCAAAAACAAAACAATAAGAATGAGTAATCAGTTGCTCCAATTTGTGAAGCCATAATTCTGAATCAGTCCAAAAGAGTCAAGTCAAAATGTAACTGAATCAAATGGTAGTGAACTTTTAACTCTGCATTTTTAATCTTTTTTAAGATCTTCATTTTGTAGACAGTTACATGCCAATATTCTATATGTCATATCTCAAGATCAGAGAAACCTACAGACATAATTCACATAATATAGCAAACTACAAGACTTACACATCTAAATATGGTGGTTACATCATTGTGCAAGGAATGATTAGTGAGTAATCCAACCTGGAATACAACTTAATTATAACATACTTAATGCAACAAAATACAACTTAATATAACTTAATTTGCAATTGAATTAAATCCAAGTTTAAATGCCAATAGAGCCTTCCAGTGCATGTTTAAGTTGAGAATGACACAATTTGTTTCCACAAAGAAATTATTTATTTATGTATTATTTTTTTTACAAACTGTGCTACCACAGTTTTATGGTGGCAGTTTGTATTAACTCTAGATTGTGAAGAGTGATCAGACGAATTCCAATTAATACACACAAAGTCATTCCCTGCCATGAAAATGACCTTATCATAAAAATGACTGCATTCCAGTCCCTGCATTTCAGACCTACAAAATGGTCTGCTAACATCATTTCAGTGAAGTTAGACATCATTTCTTGTTAGATCAGGAGAAAATGTTAATGAGAACAGAACAGCTGATATAATTCTGCCATGTTAATTATAAGAGCAGATGGGTTGATTTAAAAGTTGGTAAAGTTATTTTCTGTGATGAAGGCCCCTTCAGACTGTTAGGGACATCTGGAAAAACGATTGTCCTGTCTCCACCAATGTAAAGAGCAAATCTATGCAACTGGTCCAGAGAAGAAAATGTGAGTGCTACCATGAGTCATGCCAAAAGTGAAGCATCCCAGAGGGTCCCAGTTATTCTTTAATCAAAACATGGTTATGAATTCTCTTTTATATCTCAAATGAAGAGAGATTTGAATTGCCTTGGATTTCCTGAAAATAATTATATCTACCATGTGTGACTGTCTCCTATAAATAACTGAAAACACTTTTGGTAAATAAAAGTACATCAAACTACGAAAACATCAAGTAAAAATGGCCTGGAATGTTAAAGATTAAACAATCATAATTCACTAAACCATTTTCTGAAGAATCAGTGTGAGGGATGTACTGATATTGGGTAAATAAGGGCAGATATCTGCTTTTTAAAAACTATATTGACTAATTCTGTTTATAGCCTCTGTGCTAACACTCAGTGACAGATCAATAACAGTAATATGAGTGTAACAGAGACAGGAGGACACACTGCTGTGGACTGACACTGTGTGTGTGAGTGTGTGTGTGTGCCTGGTGCTGTATATTGATCTGAGCTAAAGGTTAGCTGTGTTAGATTAATTACTCCTTGTGTGCCAAACATTTTTGTCAGACATGTTCAGACCTGTCTAATCGATCCCAGATCGATTCACAGCTGGAATCATCCGTCTGTTAATACACACTGGAGTAAATACAGTTAAACACTCTGTTATTTATATATCCTTTTACCTTTATTAATGTTATTTTGTAAAATAAAAGTCTCTTATTCTCTGAGATGTTCAATGTCGAACACAGGAGATTAATATCGGTGTGTAAAAGTGAATATAATAGTGAATAACGTACTAGGCAATATATTATAAACTGAAGTTAATAATGATCGTGATTCAGGAAACATGCTGGAATGATAATCTCCAACATGGCAACCCAATTTATCAAGGGGGGAGCGGTCAAGCTCCAGCAGCGCCTGCTGATTGGTTGTCTGAGGTTAGCTCTCAGCCAATGAGGACTTTACTTAGGGAAGCGCGCGAGGAAGTGGCGACGGAGATGTCTTTCAGCATTACAGTCAATAAGTAATTAATAACTACAGTGATTCATAATCAGTGATCACAGCAGGGCACAGGCGGTGCCTGCAGATAAGCAGGCCGTTCAGTCATTGATTATCGATTGGTAATCGATCATGTTGCCCGCAGTGGAGGATCCCGGCACATCTGCGGAGGAGCTGAGCGCCACCCAGCGCGCGCACCGGCCGAGCTTCGCCTCTTTGATTGGTAATAATATTGATATCGATATAAGCCGGTTTAAAGCGGTCTAACTGCACATGTATCCACACCGTGTCATGAGTGAGTTCAGCTGCTCTAAGGTGAATGAACAGGCTTTCGTTTTTGGTACATCGACAGGATTTTCTATAAAACACTTAATAGAAAGTGCATCACAGAATAATGAGCTGGAGAATCAACAGGAGGCCTCGAACTGTACTATAACTCAGCGCTCAGAATGCCAGCCTATCAGCACTCAGTATTCAGAATGCCAGCCTATCAGCACTCAGTATTCAGAATGCCAGCCTATCAGCACTCATTAACTCAGAATGCCAGTATATCAGCACTCAGTATTTGAATGCCCGGCCTATCAGCACTCAGTATTCGGAATGCCAACCTATCAGCACTCAGTATTTGAATGCCAGCCTATCGGCACTCATTACTCGGAATGCCCAGCATATCAGCACTCCAGTATTCAGAATGCCAACCTATCAGCACTCATTACTCGGAATGCCAGCATCAGCACTCGGTATTCAGAATGCCAGCATATCAGCACTCATTACTCAGAATGCCAGCCTATCAGCACTCAGTATTCAGAATGCCAGCCTATCAGCACTCATTACTCAGAATGCCAGCATATCAGCACTCAGTATTCAGAATATGACCTATCAGCACTCATTACTCAGAATGCCGGCTATCAGCGCTCAGTATTCAGATGCCAGCCTATCAGCACTCATTACTCAGAATGCCGACATATCAGCGCTCAGTATTCAGAATGTGGCATATCAGCATTCAGTATTCAGATGCCAACCTTTCAGCACTCAGAATGACAGCCGGCCCAGCACTCAGTATTCAGAATGCAAACCTATCACCATTCATTAGACAGAATGACAGCCTATCAGCATTCAATGCAAAGAATGTAACCTGTCAGATCTTGGTGCCGAATGCCAGCCTATCAGCACTCAGTACTCTACTCACGGTGTTTTATTTCAGATGACACAGATGTTCATGAGAATATTGTTAAATGCAATGTAAAACAATGTAAAAAAATAAAATTAGCTCCAATATTCAGTTAAATGTGTACAGTGAAGTATGCAAATGGAGAAAGTCCTTAAAATAATCTCCACAAACCCATCTTAATAAATTAGACATTAATTGTTGTAATTCAGCTGTTTACACTGATCATTTGAGTCTGTCCTTCTGAGCTTTTACAGTCTAAGAGTCGTAAGTGGTTATTGTAAGGTTGTTTGGGTTTTTTTATCCCAGTGTTTTCCCTATAATTATGTGCTAATTACCCAACCCCATTAGGACTCTCTCCCTACTACGTTTGATGCTCTCAACACTAGTAGGGTGAAGATAAGCACATGTTTCCTCCAATCCATGAAAAGCCAGCCACTCCCTCTTTATTGAACTGCCACCATTGCATTATTGCTGGGCAGTCAGTGCACTTAGTTCAGCTCCAGCAGCATTGCACTGAGTGCAATGCATGCAAAGAGTGCAATCTACCCACCCAGAGAGTGCATGGCCAATTTTGCTCTCTCGGACTCCAGTGTAACCGTGTGATTGAACTTGTGATCCTCAGACCGCAGACATTAGACTGCAACATACTGCTGAGCCACTCTATTGTAATAGTCAGGATATTGTAAATTTTAAGTACATATTTTTGAGAATACCAATTGTTCTTTGATTTATTAAGAAGTGAAAGAAGAAAAAAAAGCATGAAGTTAAGAAAAAAGCATGTCCTCTTAAAACACTTTGGTGAATCTGACCCCTTATATTAATCTGGATCTTGAGCTGCCAAGGTCAGAGTGGAGCAATAAACTAAGACTTTTCTGAACCGGTTGGAGCCTTCAGGCTGACATATAGATGTCTGACTGGCTTGTGATTGTGATTATGTGTGAGGGGTGTGTGAACTGTCACTTTAACAGTGGGCTGTTGTTGACAGCAAGTGAGAATGTGTGTTGTGTTCCAGCGGGTCGAGCTCTGAAGAGGCAGAGACTAGAGAATGATCAGGAGCTCCAGCAGGCGGCGCTGCAGCTCATTGGCCACAACCATGACCTCGCCGAACTCATACTGGAAAGAGGCGTGAGTAGGATACATTTTTTGAAGGGCCGATTTTTGAAGGGCGAATGGGTGGGGGCTGTATTGATGTAGGCTAAAGGGAGGGGTTAAACTTTAGTAGGTTAAATGGGTGGAGCTAAAGGAGGTGTCTGTCTGTCTCTGGCCTCCATAGGCTGACTCTCAGGTTAGAGGAGGAGTCTGTGTTCGGACTGCTGGGGATGAAGATGTTCCTGAAAGAAACGCCGCTGGAAAGATCGGTACATCGCTGCTGGGTAAGAAATCTGTTCTTCACAGCTCAACATTAATCTGTAAAAGATTGACCTGCGATGTACATTGTAATTTGTAGTAGTATTATGAGCACATACATGTCTGTGTATCTTTCATCTATTTGGGAGGATTAATAGTAGGGCTATCAATCAAGTTACTTGCTCTGATTAGATTTGAGTCTAACAGTGAATGTGTGAAACATAAATATTCTCCATTAAAAATATTGGGCATGATTACCCAACCCTGTTACAACTCTCTCTCCATCACATACAATGGGTTTTGCACCCTAGGATGGAGGTAGAAGCCTTACATACTCCCCTCCGATGAATCACGTGATCACTTCCTCTTTTGGAACTGTCCCCACTGCATCATTGCTGGGCAGCCAACAAACTCTGAGTGCTGATATGCTGGCATTCTGAATACTGAGTGCTGATAGGCTGGCATTCTGAATACTGAGTGCTGATATGCTGGCATTCTGAATACTGAGTGCTGATATGCTGGCATTCTGAATACTGAGTGCTGATATGCTGGCATTCTGAATACTGAGTGCTGATATGCTGGCATTCTGAATACTGAGTGCTGATATGCTGGCATTCTGAATACTGAGTGCTGATATGCTGGCATTCTGAATGCTGAGTGCTGATATGCTGGCATTCTGAATGCTGAGTGCTGATATGCTGGCATTCTACAGATACTGAGTGCTGATATGCTGGCATTCTGAATGCCCCGAGTGCTGATGTGCGGCATTCACGATCTGGTGCTGATATGCTGGCATTCTGAATACTGAGTGCTGATATGCTGGCATTCTGAATACCTGAGTGCTGAGCTGGCATTCTGAATACTAGTGCTGATATGCTGGCATTCTGAATACTGAGTGCTGATATGCTGGCATTCTGAATGCTGAGTGCTGATATGCTGGCATTCTGAATACTGAGTGTTTATTCATGCATGCATTCTGGATACTGAGTGCTGATGGCTGGCATTCCCTGAATGCTGAGTGTGATAGGCTGGCATTCTGGGTACTGAGTGCTGATATGCTGGCACATTCTGAATACTGAGTGCTGATAGGCTGGCATTCTGAGTACTGAGTGCTGATATGCTGGCATTCTGAGTACTGAGTGCTGATAGGCTGGCATTCTGAGTACTGAGTGCTGATAGGCTGGCATTCTGAGTACTGAGTGCTGATAGGCTGGCGTTCTGGGTACTGAGTGCCGTGTACTGGCATTCTGAATTACTGAGTGCTGATAGGCTGGCATTCTGATGAGTGCTGATGGCACTGGCACATTCTGAATGCCTGGTACTGTTGTACTGGCATTCTGAATACTGAGTGCTGATAGGCTGGCATTCTGAGTGCTGAAAGGCTGGCATTCTGATCCAGCCCCTGATCCATGTATTCAGATCAGATATGCCCAAGCTATGCCCAGATCTTGCCATCACGGTTAGTTCGATATGTGCAATACTGCCCCCACAGTTTATATTCGTATTGCATCTCTTAGACACGTTACGCTAATTCCCAAAAGGCTTGTTTTATTTTCCTCTTTGGTGGATGTCACCCCAACTGTGGATTCCTTTCTTTAAATTCTGAAGGGCTGTTGTAGGCTGATTATTTGATTCAGAATTGTGTCTTAGGAGCAGGAAAACACAAATGTGAATCTTGGTGTTTGATTTTGTGTATTTGTATGTTTATATGTGTTCAGAATGCAATTTACAGAGGCAGGCGGGTAGGCTGGGGTTTCAGTGGGGTCCTGTGTGTGAGGAGTGCTGATGGAGCTCAGAAGATGAACCTAGAGGCAGTGAGAAGGCTATGATCAACGCTGATCAGAGGGTGAGCAGAGACTCTCTCTCCCTTTTTCTCTCTCTCTCTCTGACTCACACACACACACACACACACACACACACACACACACACACACACACACACACACACACACACACACACACAGACAACTGATGGTATATTAAATATGCTCGCAGTCAGAAGGAAACCTCACTTCTCTAAAAGCAAAACTTTAGAGGAAAAACAGAGACTCTCTGAAGTAGTAATGGAAGATATTTATTTACTGCATGTTTTGAGTATTTCTTGTGTTGTTGTGTGGCAAGACAATTAACAGAACATGAAGAGGAATTGTTACTCTGTGCCCATTGGATGTGGGGAGAAAGCACCATCTACCCACTCAGGCCAATTTTGCTCTCTTACAACCTCTGCTTCTTGTGTAAACAGCAAGACTGTGATTAGCATCTGCAATTGTTAGACCACTCAGCCACTCGAGGCCCAAATTCTGCATAATTTGAAGACAAGCTACTTTTTCTACAACAGCAGGAATAAACATGTGATACACGTACATGTGTTTCTGTTAAACTGTTGAAACAGTGGTTTATTAAAGGACATGAGCTGTTTTACCTCCATCTAAGGTAGGTAGTGGGACCAACCTCTGGTCAGCTCTCAGCCATTTACATACTGTGTGTGTGATAGTTCAGGCCTCGCTATAGTGAAAACTACGGCATATAAAACAGCATAGCTATATTTATGAGCAATGCCGCTGAACTTGCACAGGGAACATTTAAATACAGAATGTATTGATACAGATTCTATATGTGAAGTGTGTGTGTGTGTGTGTAGTATTGTGTGTGTGTGTGTGTGTGTGTGTGTGTGTGTGTGTGTGTGTGTGTGTGTGTGTGTGTTTTGTGTTTCCTGCAGGGCTGGAGCTCAGTATTAATATTCCTGTTGGCAGTGCGGGAGCTGCTGGGTGTGTTTAGTCCAAAACTGTTCTAGCAACACTACTGGAAAACACAGGTGTGTGAGTGTGTGTGAGTGTGTGTGAGTGTGTGTGAGTGTGTGTGGTGTGTGTGAGTGTGTGTGAGTGTGTGTGAGTGTGTGTGAGTGTGTGTGGTGTGTGAGTGTGTGTGGTGAGTGTGTGTGTGTGGTGAGTATGTGTGTGTCAGGCTGTTAAACTGTTTTATGCCTCCCACAGCCTGTACTGGAAGTGTGTTCGTCTACACACCGAGGAGATCCTACCGCTGGAGTACACATTGCACAGGTAACACTTATACACTCCTATTAAGAAGCTCTTGTTTAGGGTGGAGTTCTGCACAGGCCTTTTAACCCTCTGAGGTCTGAGCTGTATATCACAGTATTTAAAGATATTTTAATTATTATTAATTGCCAGCTATTATTAAAAGTCGATTCCAACTCCTGGCAAGGAGGGTCTTCAGGCATCTGAATGGTTAGTTCATTATTCCTGAGGAAGGAATCCATCCGTTTTGTAGCAGGTTGTCTTCTCTCATTATATGTTCTGCATAAAGGTTGAACAGGTTTGGTGATAGTATGCAGCCTTGTCTCCCATTCTGTTTGTCCATTTTCTGTCCTGACTGTAGCTTGTTGATCAGTGTAAGCGATTCTGCATTAAAACAATGAATGTTCTGGTATTCCCATTTTCCTAAATATGTTCCATAATTTCATGTGGTCCATCTTTTTTCAAAGATCCAGTATGCATCTGCCATGATGTCTCTTCTTCCTCTGCCTTTCCTGAATCCTACCTGCACATCTGGAAGTTCTCTTTCGATGTAAGGCTCTAGTCTGATGGATGATCTTCAGCATTATTTTACTGCGTATGGTACATGAGAAATTGTGCAACATTTCTGATCCCTTTGCAGATGATGTGGGAATTTGTCCTTGGACTTCCTAACAACTGAGCTCCTAAATTCAGTTGTCCTTCTTGATTTTGCATCTCTTCTCTTTTTATCTCTCCTGTATCAGATATACTTGTTTCTTTCTCTTTTTCATGCTTTCAAGTTTTTTCTTTGATGACCTCTTTGAGTTCCATCCAAAGCTCCTCTGATTCTCTTGTCAATTATGTCCAGCATTTGAAATCAAATCCAAAAGTTCTCTTTAAAGGCGGGTATGTATATTTTCTCCGATGTACTTGGATGCATTGCATGGTAGGTTGTGATCTGTTAGGCATTCAACCCCAGACTGTGTCTTTCCAGCTACAGTGAAGCTCTTTCATCTCTTGGTTCCTCAGCTCAAGTCTGGTAGTGGCAGATGAACAAATTGTTGCTTCAATTGTTTGAAAAATGTGCTGGTGATGAAGAAATCATTGTAGTCACAGAAGTGATTAACTAGGTTCTATAAGCGGTCCATATTCCTAGATAACTGTCTTACGCCAATCCAGCAGTGTGGCCTGTTCGCAGATCTTTTCAATTTCAGCCTTGACTTCACAAAAAACCTTTCAATTTCTTCATCAGTTTTTCTTCTTGTTGGGGCATAAACCTGCATCATGGTTAACAATTGTCAGTTAACTGATTCGATCATTGCTGCATGCATTAATACCATAAGCGTCTTTTTACGTGTATTGTGATGAAAGCCTCTCTGTTTCTTCTTTGCTGTTGACGGAGAGATGGTTTTGGTCCCTAATCCGGCCCTGGCTGGCTCTCTGATCTCAAGGATACTGATGTGTGAAGGATCATTTCCATCTTCACTACTTACAGCTTGTCATGATTCATGCTTCTGATGGTGTTCCATCCATTTTCTGCTTATTCCTGGTAGGAGTCCACAAGAAGCGATTGCCCATGCAACTCTGAAGCGCAAGGGCAGGAATCCCAACCTAGACAGGGGCGCTACTCCATCGTAGGGCTCACACACACACTCACACACTAAGGGCCTCTTTGGAGTCACCCAGTTCACCTACACTTTTGTGTCTTTGGGCTGTGGGCGAAACCCCGAGTACCCGGAGGAAACCCTCGCAAAATACGGGGAGAACATGCCAACTCCACACAGAAATTTCCACCCAGGGATCGAAACCAGGTCCTTCTTGCTGTGAGGCCAACAGTGCTATCCACTGTGCCATCACGCCACCTTGCTTCTGATGGTGATTTTGTTTTTGTAGCTTTGAATTCTCTTTTCTTGCTTGTCTACCTCAGTAACTAGATTTCGCAAAGGGGTTTTGATCTAGCCATGTCCTACGCACAAGCTGTACTTGGAGGAAACCTCAGTTGCCATTTGAGTGCCATCCAGACTCTTGTGAATCATTCTGTTGTGGTTATTCGTGTGTTTTTTCTTGGTAAAAGTACAGAAGTTTACCGTTGCCTTCTTCCTCCCATTTGATTTGCTGCCTCTGCCGTTGTCATCTTTGTGATTATCTGGTGACATCGTCCTATATTGCTGCTGCCCAAAGTATAGTTGGTCGGTTTAGTCTGGAACTTCTGCTAAGGAACCTTCTGCCATGGGAGACTCCTTTAAAGACTCTAGGCAGCATCGCTCTCAGCTTCTCTGATGCGCCTCGTCGACAAGGCATCGTAGGATGAGAAGGATTTTAATGATACACTATATTGCAGCTATGATTTTTTTGTCAGAATGCTCCATTAGTGCTTTCCAGTAGTGGAATATTAATCGGATCCAGATCTTTCAGTTTATTAATATTTATTCAGTCTGAACTGAATCCAGTTAATCAGTTCTAATTTAGTGGTTTGTGTTCTTCAGTATTGACCCCGTCCACTGTCCACTCAGCAGCTCATACTGTTTATCACGATACCAAATTTCATTACAATAACAGTATTTTAAATCAATACATCACAAGAGGGAGTGTGTTGTGTGAAACAACAGAATGGTGTAATGAAGCAGCTGAAAGCGAGTGTTATTTCATCACAGCCGTCCTGTTATTTGCGATTGAGAACACATGAGTTTGAGTGTTCTGTTGTGTTTACATAGCAGTTCAACAAATAAATGAAGTAAGAAAATAATAAACTGAGACATGAACGTTACATTCAGTGTGTTTAATCTAAACTTGATATCTCACTCACGGTGACAACAACATTCTTGTCCATTTGTCTTTTAGTGTGAGTTCTTGCTGGGATCTCAGCCCCGGGGGTGAGGGCAGAGTCACATGACTGTTCAACATCCTAGGTTCACAGACAAATGTCTCAGTGCCATAAACATGTAGTTATTCACACACAGTACTGGGCAAATAATCCCAAACCTGGCAACAGAAGGAACACTTCCCTGACCTGACAGTCTCTGGGTCCCTGTTTTCCCAGTCTATTCAGTCAGAGTGTGTACATATGCTAAGGGCCAAGTTTTAAAAAAGCGATTTTGAGTGGTTCCACCTAGCCGGTTCCAGCTGCTCCAAAATCTGTTCTATAAATGATGGTAACAAGTATCTTACTGTTTTATCACCGAGGAGGGGACAGGGTGTGTTTTTAACCAGGTGATTTTGCACAGCTTTGGGGTTGTGGGTTTTGATCCGTGCTATCTGTTATGTCTCAAGAAACATAGTCATAGTCATTAGTTGGTGCTAAATGAGTTTAGTCTGCACTGTGTCTTGTACTAAGCGATCTATAGGGACTATCTGGATGATCCAACCCATCCATACATATCTATAACACTATGTTTTCAATGATGAGCTCTCTTGCTCAAAGGTGTGTGTGTGTGTGTGTGTGTGTGTGTGTGTGTGTGTGTGTGTGTGTGTGTGTGTGTGTGTGTGTGTGTGCGTGCGCGTGTGCGCAGTGATCCTGCAGTGTATGTGTGGTTGGTATCTCAGTTACAGTGTGTGTGTGAGAGGACAGTGACCGAGCCAGAAGACCTAGATGTCCAGAAACAGATTCTGTCCAGTAAGACCTCGCTCCTCCATTTCCTCCTCTTTCGTCTCTTCTCCTTATCACTCACCTCCCGCGTCTCCTACTTCTGTCCTCCTTCACCACACCTTCCACCTTTCTCTCACTTGTCCCTCCTCCTCCAGCTCTCCTTCTTCCAGCATCCCTCCCATGGCATCTCTTGCCGTCTTCCTCTCCACACATTTATTAAGACACATTTTCTGTTTTGTTCCTCTGAGCTCAAGAATGAGAAATACGACATGTTGAGTAAGACAAAGAAATAAATCAAACCCCCCCATCCCCCTCTCTCTCTCTCTTTCTCTCTCTCTCTCTCTCTCTCTCTCTCTCTCTCTATATTACAGCTGGCCTGTGTGCTGGTTGGACTGGAGTTTTGAGAATAGTCAGGACTCCACTTTATCTCAGTCACACTGTTCTGTGCTGGACCACATGCTCTCAGTGAGTAATTCTTACACACACACACACACACACACACACACACACACACACACACACATACACTCTCCTGCTGTTCTCTTTGTCTGTCTGTGCTTTTCTGTCTATAAAGTGCCTGTCTAAGTGGCCGCACATCTGTCTGTCCTTCTGTCTGTAGGACTGTAAATCTCCTTGTGCTCTTTTGTTAGACCTGCTCTGTCTGCTTCCTCCTGCAGGGTTGCTGGACTCTCTGAGAGCTCTCAGAATTAAAGAAACACCTAAACCTCTCAGCTATTAGCTGCAGGGTTTGGTAAGTTCGCTGACCAATTTTCTCCTGTGGAACATAAACACATTAACCTTGAAACCTTGTAGAATTACAGATGTTTAACTGCAGCTGATGTTCTTCTTTAGGGGGTAAGGGGATGGGGAAAGGGGTCTATGTACATTTTAATGTGGCTTTAAGTGCCGAGGAAACGTGTCACTGGTGACCTGTTGATGAGAGTCTGACCCAATGTACTGTGTCCGTGGTAACATTTCTGGAGTGTTTGACCCATCGCTGCTTGGGGTTTCCGTGTCGGAGGATGCTCTGTGCCGCTTTTTCAAATACTCCCTCACACACATCTTCACACACCAGCCGCAGCTTAAAGGTGAGTGCCTCACCAGCTGCACTGGTTTTGGTACCGGTTCTGGTACTCTAAAGAGCTTCATTCATTTAGACAGTATTCATTGTCCATACTCTAATGGTCATGTGACATAATCACTGTTTGTAGTGTTTATTAATCAATTAAAGAAAATTACAGTTTCTCATTTTTTGCTGTTAATGATATTGATTGTATTTTAAAGTTAGAATTATATAAAATGCACTTTATCAGAACAGAACCCTGAATCTCCAGAATTGTAAATGTGTCTGTGTATCACACTACTGAATGCCAGTGTGACACTGAAGTAGCAAACCATTATAAAGCATCTACTTCTATGCTCTCTCTGACTCATCACACAAACAAAAAGCTGGACCCCTTTAAGTGATCTCACTGCCCATTACTGAGTGTTGTTCTGGTCGGCGGCTGTAGCAGCAGAACAAACACATACCCAGGAATTGTGCGCAGAAAGCAAAAGAACCCTGTTCATCAACAAAGAGAATGAGCTACATTGTTCTCCTTCTGCACATTCCTTCAATCCGGTCACAGCCAGGACGTTATTACCCACAATTTTTGTTCTCATGTTCTATTAAGTTAATGCTCCCTGTTAATCATTCTCAAACGGATTCTGTTGAATTATGTTTGCATACGTGTATTATGGCGATGTGTGTGTTTAGTGTCGAATGCCATCGCCATACAGAGAGCCAGTGGAGCTTCACTAAAACTTCTCCCCTGCTCACCACCCTCTACTGTAAGGTAAAGTCATCACTAACCCTTTAATAATCAATAAGTAATAAAACAAAAGACCCACACTCATCTCTCTCTCTCTCTCTCTCCTCTCTCTCTGTCTCTCTCTCTCTCTCTCTCTCTCTCTGTCTCTGTCTCTCTCTCTCTCTCTCTCTCTCTCTCTCTCTCTCTCTCTCTCTCTCTCTCTCTCTGTCTCTCTCTCTCTCTCTCTCTCTCTCTCTCTCTATCTCTGTCTCTGTCTCTCTCTCTTTGTATTTCTCTCAGCTGTGTGTGTTGCTCCCGATTGGAGGTGGTGGCCAGCTCTGCAGCAGGTGTTGGGAACTCATGAGGTGAACTGGCCAGAACATACTTTCCTGTGTGTCCACACTGCTGGTGTACCACACAAACACACAAAGCTGCCTGAAAACACACACACACACACACACACACACACACACACACACACACACACACACACACACACACACACATACATCCCTGAAACAGTGACTAGTAGTAAGTAAGTAAGTAAGTAAATTTTATTCATAAAGCACTTTTTATACCACCAAGGTAGCCCAAAGTGCTGTACATACTCAGATAGGTTATATATATAAAATACAAAGAATAAGACAAGGATCAAAATAAAATCATAAAGTACATAAAAAAAAAAAAAATAAATAAAATAAAAACATACATCAAATGCACCTCAACATTACCAGTTTCTTACTGATCAAATGCAAGTTTATATAAGTGAGTTTTTAAACCTGATTTAAAAGCCGAGACACAGGTAGCTTAGCGGATATCACGTGGTAGGTTATTCCACAGTCTCGCAGCGTACACCGTTAATGCGCAATCTCCTCTAAGTTTTAAACGAGACCTGAGAACAACTAAGAAGTTATGAGATGAAGATCTCAGAGAGCGCCGCCTGATTGGAGATGTGAGCAAATCTGTAATGTAAGAAGGGGCCGGCCCATTTAGTGCATTAAAAACAAATAAAAGCACTTTAAATTGTATCCTAAATTGTACTGGTAACCAGGTGTAATGTGTTCTCTTTTCTTGGTTCTGGTTAATAATCTGCATGCTGCATCCTGGACTAACTGCAAACGTTGTATTAGGCACTGGTTAACCCCAATGTATAAAGAATTGCAGTAGTCAATTTGTGAAGTGATAGAAGCATGAATGACTTTCTCAAGGTCAGCAAAACTGAGAAAAGGCTTAAATTTTGCAATATTTCTGAGCTGAAAGAAACTCCTTTTTTACCACAGAGTTGATTTGTTTATCAAATCAGTCAAAAACAACACCCAGATTTGTCACTGTAGACTTTACACATGAAGATAACGGACCAAGGTTATCAGAAACAACAGTAAAGCAATGTGGAGAACCAAAAGTAATAATCTGTTTTAGTTTCATTTAAGTGAAGAGAATTAGCAACTTCTTGATGTCCTCAACACGATTCTTAAGAGACATAAAAGAGCCATTGTCGTTGGGTCAAATTGGAAGATACAACTGAATGTCATCAGCATAAAAATGAAAGTTGACTAAATGAAAAATGAAAGAGCCTAACTGCTCTTCACTACTATTTAATCACTAAGAAGCCCAAATCTGAGGGCTCTCATTGCAGGTGCCGAGTCTGTCTGATGCTTTTGTTATGGTGTGTTATGATTTACGTTTCATCACATTTTCATCATCAGCAGCACTGAAATCAAGGATATTAGCCAGGTGTGTGTGTGTGTGTGTGTATGTGTGCGCGTGCGTGTGTTTTTAGAGCTGCTGTCCAGGCTGCTGACCACAGCATTTGAGTCTTACGACGTGGAGAGGATGATCACAGCCTTTCTGCTGGCTCGCCAGGGGGCGCTAGAGGGTCCTGCTGTGTTCCCTTCCTACCGAGACTGGTTTAAGGCGAGGATGATGTTCCATGTCCTGGTTGTTTGGGTGCAGCGTATTTATTTAGTTAATGATGGTGTTCTCCTGCAGATGGCTTTTGGTGGGGCCAGTGGTTACCATGGCAACAGCAAGAAGTCGTTGGTGTTTCTGCTAAAGTTCCTCTCTGACCTCGTACCATTTGATCCCCCGCAGTACCTGAAGGTTGGTCCCATCACATTATTTCGTTTAGTGCATCATTTAGTTCACATTTTTTTAACATCATGAATCAAGATTAATCCCATTATTCAGTCTCATCTCAATGAATCACCTACTTGTGTTTACTTAAATCTAACTAATCACAGTTTTGTTTATCTATTCAGATAATCACTTATCACTAACCATGATTACAGTTACACTCTTTAATCACATCAAAGTTTGCTCTGTAGTTTGTGATCATGTGAATCACTCTCCCTCTTTCTCTCCCTCTCTCTTTCTTTCTCTTTCTTTCTCTCTCTCTCTGTCACTTTCTTTCTCTAGGTCCATGTGATGTATCCTCCGTTTGTGATGGTGAAGCACCGGTCACTGCTGCAGGAATATGTTGTTCTGGCTCGGACTCGTCTCTCTGATCTGAAGGTTTAATGTTTATTGATTCCCCCATTGTCATGGATTTAGGCTTTGATTGGTCTCTTATCTCACCACCCCACCCTAACATCTTAAATATGAGGGTAATCTCTCTCTCTCTCTCTCTCTCTCTCTCTATTTCTCTCTCTGTGTGTGTAGGTATCGGTGGAGGAAATGGGTCTCTATGAGGTGGTCTCTGGTGCTGCATCTGAGGAGCAGGTGAAAGCGCCCTCTGCTGGCACACATGGCAGTCACTAACTAATAACATATCAGTGCAGCTTCATCAAACACCAACAGCAGACTGCACGAAAAACTCAATACTGAGTTTAAATCTTCAGGTCAATCCTGTGTGAAGGTTTGAGCCCCTGTTCAGCCTGCAGGTGGTGTTGATGTTCTGAGTGTCAGTAAAGTAAAGAATCCTCAGTGAATTAATTTAAGTAATTTAACAATCTCTATTCATTTACCAAACTTAACAGATTGAAACAGTAGAACTTAAAATGAGTTGACTCAGTAAATACATTAGCAGTAGTGTGTGTTAGAGGATATGACTTTTTTCAATTACACTCGTCTTCAATAGTATACATTAATACATGCCAATTAGAATGATGAATTTGTTGTTTGACCATGGAATTGTGCAAGCAGTGTTTTTTAGCCTGTCTGTGTGTATTTGTGTGTGTGCGCATGGGTGTGTGTTTAGTCACAGTGTCCCGCTCAGCAGGATGTGGAAAAGGCTCTTGCTCTTTTTGAAAGCACAGGCAGGATCTCTGCTACAGTGATGGAGGCGAGGTATACTCATACTATTGTTACAGGCAAACTCATACAGGTGCAACTGATCTAATCATACAAGCCTTAAAGGTGTGATCATACAAGTGAAATCCTAGAGGTGTTACAGGTTAACCTACAGGTTAACCTAATATAGTTATACAGATGTTACATGTATTATTGTACAGATGTTACAAGTGCAGTCCTACAGGTGTTACAGATGTCGTGTGTGTGTGTGTGTGTGTGTGTGTGTGTGTGTGTGTGTGTGTGTGTGTGTGTGTTCAGTATTTTTAGGCGACCATATTTTCTGTCCCGGTTCCTCCCTGTTTTGCTGAAACCACGAGTTGTAAGTACATGTGTACACACACACAGACACACACAGACACACACACACACACACACACACACACACACACACACACTATGCCCAGACACAGTTATAGGGTATGTTATAATTGTAGTTCAGTTCTCTTTCTCTGGAGCAAGCGAGAAAAGGATGCAGTGTGACAGGGGGGGCTTTTCGTTCATAGTGAGAAATTTGCTGTCGAAACCAAAAAGGGAATAAAGGGACATATGATGTGATGCATGACAAGCCTACAGGTAGATATCTGCAGGTTGAGGGTTGAAGTTGAGGGTTGAAGTGGGTGGGCAATATCTCTTATTGCAGAGCTTAGGCAGATGGATAACTGGCTGCGTGTGGAAGCAGGTAGGATTTAATACACTGCACCTGAACTCTAAAGAAAATACCTCCAGGATCCTTAAACCTGATCCTATATAACCTATTATATTGGTTTGATACCCGTATAAAACCACTTTTTTGTTAGGTCATGTTTTTTTGTTGTTGTTTTTTTTTTTTTTTTTATTGACACAGAATTTGATGGTGCAGTATCCCATCTGTAACTTACTTAGGCAACAACATTAATGAATGCAATTCTAATGGTGATTAGTTTTGACACAATGAGTAACGTGGTAGTGTGTGGTTTGGGACACAACCCTGCTAAAATAAAATGTAAGGAAGTAGAAAATGAGCACAAGTGTGGGTTGGCCTGCATAGATGCTCACCCGTGATGAAGTGGGCAGATGCATACAGCGTGAGTTGGTGGAGTGGGTGAGCAGGGTTGGTACTAGGTTTTGTGGGCAGGAGGGAACTCGTACACAGTGCACAACTCTAGCAGCAAAAACACCTATAACACTGTATTCATACTTAAAACAAACCACACCAGAATTCATTTAGAAATGGACTGAGACCTGCTCAAGCATATTTGGCGCATATCGGGATTTGAAAGGCAGAAATCACATCTGTGTTCATTTAATCAAAGCAAAGCTGACAAATGTAAACACCTTTAGACACACTGCAGTGTAAGATGAGCATAATTAGGGTCAGCTTTAATTTTCTTCCAGCTTCCAGACAAACCGGACACCAGGATGGCTTTCATCGAGGCCCTGAGGAAGTAGGTCACACACATACACAAACACGCACATTAACACACACAGTAAATACTAATGACAAAAAGCAGGTAAATGAATAGAAGTTTGATGGGAAAAATGAATTGAATCCATTCTGGAACAAGGCTGTAACATAACAATATGTGTGTGTGTGTGTGTGTGTGTGTGTGTGTGTGTGTGTGCACAGAGCGGAGAAGATTCCAGCAGCTCTGTACTCATCCTACACTGAGTCGTGTCTGAGAGAGCAGCGCACTGACAGACATGGTGAGATCTAGCATGCATGCACAGAATTATGAAAAGTATAAAATGCATCAAATGGTCCTTTTTCCTCTGACTAAGGTAGGTGTGTGTGTGTGTGTTTATATGTGTGTGTCTTTATCAGGTCTTTCTAGCTCCTGTGAGCAGGAGGGGAATCCCCAGATGGCTCTTCGGGCTCAGTTCCAAGAGCTGAGGAGATTACTATCAACCTCAGCAAGTGAAGGAGGTAGGATGTACACACACACACACACACACACAGAGGAGACCTGTTGGTGGACCTGTTGAGACCGTTGGTTCACTAGAGTTTGGCTTTTTGTGATGCTGGTTTTAGTTGGCTTGAGTTCATGCTGAATTACAATAAATCACTTAGAGTTCTCAGATTGGTCAGAGGTTTTGGGATAAACTACCAATAAATTGGTTGGAATAAACTGCTGTAGGCTGGATGGGTGGAGCTAAACTGCTGTAGGCAGAATGGTTGAAGCTAAACTCCTGAGGATGGATTAGGTATTTCTCTGTTGTTCCCTCAGAAGTCAGAGCCCAGCTGACCATGGTTTCTCAGACATTAAGCAACATGTGTGATGATAGAACCGATGGTCCGTCAACAGACACAGTTATCACATTGAGCCTGGAACAACCTCTTCCATCACACACTCCTCTTGCAGTAAGGATACACACACACACATACACTATTAAAATTCTTTTGTTTTGTAAACAAACTCTCACAGATCTCATTTATATTCATGCTATTTGTTACTGAACTGCGGAGTGACACCTATTAACACTTCAGGGGGCACCCTCTTATACAGTGTCACAACAGTATCTTCACTTGAGGTAACTGTTCGAATTGTTGTGATATGTGCCTGATGTGTTTCAGGTGGTGAATTTGATCCTGCAGAGTTTTTGTCAGTGTGTTCTGGAGGCATGCAGAGTCAGCCCTCCTAATAGGTAATTTGGTAATTAAGTGATAGTTTGATTGAAAAGTCACCCCTTACACACACTCCTCAAAACTAATTGTGTGTGTGTGTGTGTGTGTTCTGTCTGTATAGACAGGGCCACTGGGCTGCTCAGTTTGTAAAGGTGTTGGTGGGACACACTCAGCTTTATACATCTCTGATGCACCGACTGTTACAACTTCTGCACTTACAGGTGAAACCATGTATTAAATCATTATATATTTACTTTTTAATGAGTCATATTATTATTTATTGTTCTTTTATTTACGTACGTGTGCGTGTGTGTGCAGGGTCCATCTCTAACTGCTGCTCATGTTCTGGGTCTGGCTGTGTTCCTGGTGGAGTTGCATGCATGTAGAACTGTGTGTTCTCCGGTCAGACTCCCCTCCACACACTCTGACCCTCTCTCTCCAGCTGAGGCTCTGAGCTCTGCCCTCCCCACCACCACCAAGCATCACATGGAGTTCTCTCTCAGGTAACACACACAAACTTTTATCAGATTAGTGTCCAGTGTTTGTTAACAATGTAAGTCTAGCATAAATGTTGTTTGTATAAACATATCCAATCTGTTTGTTCATAAATATTCTGATTTGATCTATATGGAAACATACAGATTGTGTGTGTGTGTCTGTGTGTGTGTGTTTCAGGTTTTGTGTGGCTGCTGTGTGCTATGCTGTGTGTAGATCTAGCACACACAGTGAAGATCTAGCACATTTCATTCCCACTGACCTCTATAAGAAGGTACAGTACAGCCCTTTCTGTACTGTATGTGTTCCTATCACAGTACAGTAACACATAACAGAACACATAGCAGTATTTTTATGTGAAACTACTTCCACCATGTTTGGAAGCTGTACTACCCTGTAACTACTAGGCTTGCTCTCACTGTGAGTTGCTGTGCTACTATATTCCTCCACCAAAAAGGAGATTCAGATTGTTATAGGAGTGAATATAAGATCTCTGTGTGTGTGTGTGTGTGTGTGTGTGTGTGTGTGTGTGTGCGTAGCTTCTATTCCTCATGCCCAGGCTACTGCCAGACCTTCGACCATATATGTTAGCAGAGGTGGAGGGGATTGTACGCAACAATGGAGATGAGTGTATGTCCACTTGGTCGAGTATTACTAACCCAAGAATGTGTGTGAGAAGCTCAGTCAGAGCACTGTGGACACAAAGCACCATCAGGAACCTGCAGAACCATCCAGAACACCAGGTAAGATCTACTTACTTCACTGATTAATGTGAGCAGTTCACTTTACTCACTCAGTTTCCTCCAGTGCCTCAGAATTCTCCAATCCACCTTTTAAAGTGGCGTACTTTCTACTTTAAACAGTAGAGCAGACTTACTATTGTACTTCAGAATGGGGTAATCCACTTCGAACAGAGTAGTCTCGTGTCTCGAAATAGTCCTTTCCACCTTAAATGGTGGACTAGGTGGACTAGTCTCTGGTGCCTCAGATTGGTCCATTTTGCCTTAAACGGTTGCAACATTCAGTCTGTGGTGTCTCAGAATGGTCCATTCCATCTTGTGCAGCGGTCACATTTGAGCACTTTAGAATGGTCTGTTCTATCTTAACAGAGGAGGTGTCTCAGAATGTCCATTCCACCTAAATTGTTAGAACAGTTGTACTTAAGATAAGATAAGATTAACCTTTCTTAGTCCTGCAGTGGGGGATTTTAGTGTTGCAGCATCAAAGGGACTTTTTAAGGCAGAGTCACTGCAAGAAATAGATCATGTATAGTGTCTACAACATCATAAAGAATCAAAAAACGTACAGCTTAATTACAGATAAGTGCACATGGGGAGATTGGAGCTGCCAGTGTCTCATGCATGGGGTGGGAGTCATTCTCCAGCATGGATGCCAGCTTGGCTACCATCCTTCTATCTCCCACCACCTGCACTGTTTAAGGGGCTTCCAAGAACAGAACCTGCCTTCTTAATGACTTTGTTCAGTCTCTTCCTGTCTGCCGTAGAAATACTGCTGCCCTAGCAGACCACTCCATAAAAGATGGCAGATACCACCACTGTGTCAAAAAAGGTCCTTAGGAGTACTATCTGCACTCCAAATTACCTCAGTTTTCTCAATATGGGGAGTCTGCTGCAGTGAACTGCAGTGGTGTTCACTGAAACACCAAACTGGACTGGTCAGTTAACACCCAGGTACTCAATGTCCTTTCCCTTGATGTTCACTGGTGAAGGGGTGTGTCTGCCCTTGTGGAAATCCACCACCAGTTCTTTAGTCTCTCTCGTGTTTATCTGAAGGTGGTTCTGCAGGCACTAGTCCACAAAGTCCTGAATCAGTTCTCTGTACTTGCCGTCCCCCTCGTTATTTATGAGGCTGATGATCGTGGAGTCATCAGAGAACTTCTGGAGGTGGCAGGTTGGTGAGCTATACATGAAGTCAGCAGTGTACAGGGTGAAGGGAAGCAGTGCTGGGACCTTTCCATGAGGCACCCCTGTGCTGCTGACCACCTTGTCCAAGAGACAGTTCTGAGCGCTCAAACACTGGTCAGTTGGTAAGGAAGTCCAGTACCCAGTTTGACATATTCGGTATCCAGTTCTCACAGTGTTACCAGGCTTCTCCTGGTGAGAAAGAGCTTTGTGTAGAAGATAGATGACAGCATCTTCCACCCTGACGCCAGGCTGAAAGGGCAACCTGAAGAGGTTCTGTGGCTGCACTAACCATAGGGCGGAGATGGGTAAGCACGACCTCTCCAGTTCATAATCCTCTTCCACTTCATCAGGTGAGAAGTCAGTGCCACTAGCCTGTAGCTCTTGAGGTCCTTTGGGTGCTGCATTTTCGATACAAGTACCACACAAGATATTTTCCACAGCTGTACTACTCTTCCCAGCTTCAGGCTCATGTTGAACATGTGCTCAACAACCCTGCAGAGCTGATTCATGCAGACCTGACAATGATTCCATCCGGACCTACAGCTTTCTTGATTTTCCGTATCACGTTTCTCACCTGGGCCACTGTGAAGGACAGTCTGGAGCAGGCTGGGTGCTGGAGTGTCTGAATGGCAGATTGGAGCTGCCAGTCGATGAGCCAGTGGGTGGCAGTGACTTGAGGGCAGCATGCTGGTAGTGTCCCAGAGTGAGGGTTCAGCAGGGATGTCTGTGTGTGGGATGAGGGGCAGGTGAATGATCAAATATGTTGAAAAACTGTTTGAAGTTGTTCACCCACTTCTTGTCCCCCACCACCTTGGACTTGGGTTTCTTGTGGCCAGATATGATTTTAAGGTCTTTCCAATTCCACTGACATTTTTATCCTGTAACTGATCCTCCAGCTTCCTTCTGTAGTTGTTTTTCCCTCTCTTATTTTCCTTCTCAGCTCCCTTTGCACAGCTTTCAGCTCATCCTTTTCACCTGACCTGAAGGCTCTCTTCTCTTTTTGGAGAGCCTTTATCTCAGGATTCATCCATGGTGCCTCCAGAATGTCCATGGTACCATAAATAGTGCAGCAGTTGCACTCTGGTGACTCCGAATGGATCATTCCACCTTGTACAGGAGTGGCAGCCTGACTGCTCACAGTGGTTTGTTGTACCCTGGGCAGTTATGTTCTCGGGAGCCAGAATGGTATGGAGATGGAATGGAAGAATCAGAGTCAGATTGTGTACACTATTTGACTGATGGTTGTCTAGAACATGCACTGCTGTAGGAATGTGATTCACTCTTTAGGCTGATGGTGCTGCTGATGCTTGAAACTTTGTGCTGACGTAGAATTTATATGTAATATTGCATTTTTGGCCAAACTGTCTCTTTAATGTGGTGTCTGTGTGGCCAGCTGTCCTTTGCAGAGTGGCTGAAGGCTGAGCTCAGAGTACAACGCAGTCTGGATGCTCTCACTGATACAGAGAGGTAGAAACCCACACACAAACACACATTTGCTGTACTGAGAACAGTCCACCACTATAAGGTAATGTGTGTGTGTGTGTGTATTTAAATGTGTTTTCTAGGCAGGTGTATCAGCGCTGGGTGTGTCACCAATGGTTTCTACCACGGTGTGTGAGCTCCGGAGGGTGTGGCGGAGATGTAGAGACCGTATGCACACACATCATCACTGCTCTGCTGGATACGGGGTCAGTGTGAATACCACAGCCTTTCAGTCAGCCTAGACATAATTAATGTCTCGGGCCCCTAGTCTAAAGTTTACATCTGAAAATAATTAATACTATAAAATAGTAAATCCGCCACATGGTGGCTCTGCAGTAAACTGATTCACTTAAACCAGCCGACTTTTCCATTTTAAATTAAACTGTATCCCTAGTAAACACACACGACTGCATAGTTAACCCCCAGGACACCATAGCAGTTACCTGTAATACCACAATAACTGCACTATTGTTGCACCAAAGCAGACATTTGCAAATTCATAGCAATCAGGTAGTAACCCCATAGCAACGACCTGGCATCCTGTAGCGGTGACCTTAGCAACAGTATAGCAACCACGTAGAACAGCATAGAAACTACATAGCAACCACTTAGCAACACCCTAGCAACTGCTTAGCAACAACATGTCCAACATGAGTAACAGGATAGAAACTGCCTAGCACCCATCTAGCAGCACACTAACAAGCAACATCATAGCAACCCCCTAAGAAGTGCTTAGCAACTCTTTGTCTGTGTGTGTATTACTATTTTTATTTTGCTTCTGTCTCCAGGATCTGTCCAGTACAGTTTCCCTCTGCCCCCCTACACACAGACAGCTGCTGCACCGACATCCTCTCCAGACTGCAGGTATATCACGCATCACCTGACCATCATCAAGTGTTATAAAGTGTTCATTGAGGGTATGTGCACTCACTGCTGAGAGACACTGAAAGTTGTGTAAATATTATATTTTATTATAATTATCAACATGCACATGCAGGAGCTGCTGTGGGAGCTGCAGTGTTCTCGGGTTGGGAGTAGGACGGTGAAAGACGAGGGACATTTCCTCTGGGAGCTCATAAACCAACGCTGCACTGACATGCTCCCTGACCCTTCAGAGCCTGATAGCATGGGCAGTGAGCTGGATTTCCAGAGAACACTACACCACTGCAACAGGTATACACACACCTGCAAACCTGCATGAAAATTGAGCTCATGTCATTAACTCACGAAGTTCACATTGTATTATTATGTGACTTTCAGTGTGTTGTTAGCGGTCCCAGCAGTAGTGCTGGTGGAGGTGCAGTGTGTTGGGGGGAGTAGTAAGCTGGACTGCAATGCTCTGATTGAAAACATTAACACTTTTCAGGTTATAACACACACATACACACACATTTCTGTGTACTCATTATTCAGTTTAACCAAAACCAAGGACACAGTTGTTCAGTGATTGTTTTTTTTTCCATTGGTGTGTGTTAGAGGAGGGTTTGCTCTTCAGCTGGTGTTCTGACCTGTTCCCTTACGGCCCACTTCCTCACAGTAAGCCCGTCTCACTGCTCAATTCAACCCTCATTCAATAGACTTTTATTACAAAGTGTATCCTTGTATCTCCATGTTTTTCACTTTGTGTGTGTGTGTGTGTTTTAGGCTGTGCTCAGTGGCAGTGCAACATGTGAATCTCCTTTTGAAGCTGTGAATTTGGCTCTGTCTCAGATATGCCTGCAGTGTCCTCTACTACTGCTGTCTGCTGGGGTAACACACACACACACACACACACACACACACACACACACACACACACACACACACACACAAACAAAAACACACATTGTCCATACTACACTGTCTGTAGATTTAAACATTTATCAAAGTGTGTGTGTGTGTGTGTGTGTGCATGCATGTAGCGCTGGTGGGGCTGTATCTCTCCTGTGCTGTACTCTCTGTGGAGAAGGTTGGTTGGGGGGGAGGAGCCTGCATTTCTACACCTACTGAACACCTGCCACCAATGGGCCAACAGGTAACATACACACATTATATGAGCATTATGAAGCACTATGCAGCACTCTAAATGGTTCCTGTAGTGTACTGCAGTCTGTCAGAATGAGTGTGTGGATCACATTAATATTGTAGAGTTCTAGAGCATATAGTGTATTACAGTCTGTCAGAACGAGTTATGTGGATCAAATGGATGTTATAGAGCATTATAGTGCACCCCTACACTTTTTGTAGTGGATTAACGTCTGTCAGAATGAACATATGATCATTTATAGAGCAGTACAGGACTCCCTGTGTGCATCCTACAGTGTTTTAGTCTATCAGAATAATTATGTGGATCATATGGTCGTTATAGCGCATTATAGAGTGTCCCCCGTTTTCTACGTAATAGTGAGTACTACAGAGCACTTTTTTTTTACAGTTTGAGTATCATGTTTTGCAGGTCAGCACACAGTGTGTTAGATGTTCCCTCAGCTCCTGCTCCGCTCCTGGCTATGTGTTTATACACTACACTCAAACAGCAGGGCGGCGACATTAAACACATTACAGCAAACTTCATTGTGTCGGATCAGAACAGACCGGTAAGACCTGCTAAGACCCCACAGTACACTAACCCTGCTTTCGCTACACAGCTGCTAACACTAATTGTGCTAGCCCCCATGTAGATGCTATTGCTAACCTTGCTTACACAAATCTGCTTCTACTAACCCTGCTAACACCCCACAACTGCTAGCATAACTCCCTGTATATTGTTTTTCCTAAGTGTGTGTGTGTTCACAGGTGCTGGTTTTCCTACTTTTCTTCTACTTAGCAGACTTCCTCTTTGCACACCTGAACCCCCAGGTATACTTCCACCCTATTTACACACAGAAGTTACATTAGAGTGTATCTCACACTGCAGTGTCACACAGCTGTGCTCAGGTTGAATCCTGCTGATCAGAAAGATCAGAAAGAGCATCTTAAATGAGCCGCAAAGGGTTAAATGTTCATGTTTAAGGTGAATGCGTGTTGTAGATTTTGGAAAGAAATGAACATAAACCAAAGCAACACTGGAAGTAACCATGGTAACAAGCAAACTTAGTCAAATGTGAACTGTTCTTTTACACTGGGATTTCTGACTCCCATTCATAGTAAAGCCCTGTGTGTCTGTCCAGCTACACACCATTACAAATAACATATCTACAGTATAATGGAAATAAGTTTACATGTAAACACATTCACGTGTTGTGATTGCTGATGAGTGTCTTTGATCGGGGAGGTGTGTGTGTAGGTGTGTGTGTGTGTGTGTGTGTGTGTGTGTGTGTGTGTGGTGATCTTTTTTTTTATCTTTTTTTTTTTGCAGGCTGATAAAAGTTTAAATCGTGCCAAAAACCTTAGCATCCACCTCCTGACCCTGCTAGTGGACTCCTCTGATTGGCTCTCACTTTTCCACCAGTCAAGATCTGGTATGAAGCATTTTACACAGCATGCAAACACAGCTGTACAGATGCTGGCCAGCTGGTCAGGAGTCCCCATTTCTCACTGTACTTCACCTCCACAGAGCACAGTGCCTACCATCTCATTACCATGGTGACCACAGATACAACCCTCCGACTGATGCCTTTTGCTTTCTACAGGTGAGGCAGCAGGTGGCATCATCTGGCTTTGTAAAAGCCTTTGAGAATATTGTTCTCTGCAGTCTTTAAAAAAGGGTTTTGTTTCATAAATTGCCTTAGATGCCACAAAAAGGGTGAGAGAAAGTTAGAGAACCCTTTTTTCAATACAAGTTTGTCTCTAGGACAGTAATAGTGTCTGAAAACACAAGTAAACATAAATGAGCATCTCCACAGTTCATTTAGACCAACAGTTAGCACCTTATTATTTTGACCAAGGTTCCATTAAGCTTCAGGTAAGCGCCCTCTAGTGTCTGACCCTCTCCAGAGCTGTCACAGTTGTTTAGCATCTTTTTGTGCATTTGCAGTGTGTTAACAGGTCTAGATGTGTTTGTGTGTGCGCGCAGTGTGTTGGCAGATCTTGACTCGCGTGTGTTGGTGAGAGCGGTGAAGACGTCCGGTTTTCTTCACACAGCGGTGATGTCATACACTGCCCTGCTGAAGCTATTCCTGCAGGGACATAGTGCAGCCTCCAGTTCTGAGACACCACAACAGGTACACAACACAAACACCCACCCCTATGCAGTTTCCACCAACAGTTGTGGCAGGTGTGCCCCACACTGTCCACAAATGAGGTGGAGGTACAGCCTCTGATTAGGGTGGATTTTACTCTAAATGTAGGTATTGTGATATACACTGAACTGTATGTGCTTTTGTTTTAGGTTCTATGTAAATCTCAGCAGATTGTACTGAAGAGCATCAGTCTGAGTCACCCTGGTGCACTCGTACACAGCCAGCTGAGCCAGGTACACACACACGCCCGAGTTTATTATTTGTGAGTTAAGAGTATTAACAAGTCAAAATGGTTACTATAACGGAGGTGCAGGTCCTGTTCTGTGTAATTAAAGCAAGTTATTTTAAAACCCAAAGAACCAATTTGAGGTATTCAATTTGGCCTTTGGAATATTGATCTTGCAGAAGGCTGCAATATGCAAATGAAATTTTGAACCAATCAGTGTTGGTTTACTCTCAGTTTGACTAATCAAGGTTTTGTGTGTGTGATTTTAGTGATTGCTGACTCTGATAGAAGACATTTTATTATATTTTAAGGCAAACTGCAGTAATATGTAGCATTATAATCATAATACTGATATTATGTCCAGGTAGTGCAGCTCTAATGCACTTCCCCTCCATTTCTCTCCAGCTGGAAGCTGAATGTGCAGAGCTGGACCCTGAAGTGGCTGCAGCGTTGTCCATGCTGCAACCTGACAACCTCGGACTGGACTTCTGACCTCTGAGCAAAATCAGGAGCTTTCAGTGAATGGAAGAGACACCTTATACGAAGGCTGGACAGTAGCTGGTGCAAGAGGAGGAAATTTGAAGCTGATGACCTGCTTTTTTTTCCTGCTGCCAGTGTATAACCGCATAATGTTCTGAGTACAGAGTTTTTGGTTGTCATCACGGGGATTTGAACTTACAACCTATTGATGAAGATAGTAACTTACAGTAATACATACTGGAGAACTGGAATGCTAAACATCACTGTGTATAAAATAACTCACTAAATAATAAAAACTGACTTTTAGTAACAGAAACATTACGCAAAAATATAAACTAAGAGATAAACAACTAAAAACTGTACACAGTCGTGTGGAGCTCTGCCCCCACCGCTACAGTATGTATCATCTAAGGCTGTGATTCTGCTGTTGATGTATGAAGTGACTGCTGTCAACTGTTTACTGAGCAGTCTGTAAGGTTCTGTTTAAAGAGTGATATACAGTATAACATAACCAATACCAGCCATTATCATTTTTATCTATAAAATCATTTTGGCCACGAAATCCTTTTTCTGTCGATTGGAACCTACTTAAACTCACTCGCCATTAAGGCCACCCACACACATTACTGCAGGAGGACTGGACACACAACCCTTAGAACATCACTGTTAACTAAATAATAAACTCATGCTGTAGAGTCTAAACTTTTTTCCAGATCACATTTTCTTTTTCTGACACCAAAACGAACATAAAAAAATGAAACTGGTTCCAGTAGAAAACACGTTAGGTTGTCACATGTTCCTATTACGGTATCTACAAATTGTCCCAACACTGAGATATTTCTCTTAGTTTGTTTCTGTACCAAACAGTGAGAGTGTTTGATGAATTGTCACAAAATTCTATATTTTTTGAATCTCCCTCTTTGTAATGTAACAGTACTGTTTTGAAGATGAGCAACAGCTCACAGTCAGAGCTAGCCCGACTAAAGTACAGCTTCCACACATGGTTCCACACAAGTTTCACACACTGTTACAGATACTGAGTGTTCTTAGGCAGTGCCCCAGTCTCACAAACATCTAAATATGTTTATATAACAGTGTTTATAGAAACATACAGTAAATGAATGTAATAACTCCTGAATTTCTACGGGTTAAAGAGGTTTGGTAAAAGGTCATTGAATCAGAAACCATGGTTGAACTGTATTTGAGATCTCCAAAACATCTGCAGAACAAAACAAGAACATTGAAGAAACATCTGTGTTTGACTCACTGTATTAAATGCAGTAAAACAAAATATTAAATCTCATTGTAGAGTCTGGACTGGTCAGTGTGGGAGCTCGTCCTTTAACTGTGGAAACGTGCCCTACAGGGATGGTTGTATGAGGTCAGTATGGATACTCTGAAGCTCACAGCTCATGTCAGCTGTCTCCGTGTGTGTTTGGTCGCTGGGGTCGTCAGGATCAGGCGGCAGTGTGATCCCGTCTCCTTGAGTATCAAGGTCACCAGAGTCGCCAGGGTCATGGTTGTTGTGGTCAGCAGGTATGGTGACCTCACCCTCATGGGCAGTGAGGTCACCAGGGTCATGATTGACAGGCAATGTGATCTCACCCTCCTGTGTGATGTCATTGGTGACATCCTGGGTGTGGTTGTTGGGGTCACTGGGTTCAGGTTCAGGGGGCAACGTGATCCCACTTTCTTGGACATCTAGGACATCAGGCTCAGGATTATTAGGGTCCGTAGACAGAGTTATCTCGCCTTCATCCCTAGGAAGGTCGTCAGGGTCATGGTGATCAGGGGGCAGTGTGATCCCACCCCCTTGCCCAGCAAGGTCACTGGGGTTGTGGTTGTCAGGGGGTAAGGTGATCCCACCCTCCTGCCCAGCAAGGTCATCTGGGTTGTCAGGGTCTGGGGCCAGGGTGATGCCACCCTCTTGTGCTGCAAGATCGTCAGGATCAGGGGGCAGCATGATCCCACCCCCCTGTAGCAGCGGGTGCACCATGCTCATGTGGACATTGAGGTTGTGGGCCTTCTCAAAGCGCTTTCGGCACAGAGCACACGCAAACTCCAGGTCTGCCTCTGCCTTGTGCTTCGTCATGTGGTACTTTAGAGATGCTCGCTGACGGCACTGAAACCCACATACCTCACACCTGAAACATCAAACAAAGAAAAACACGCTTTAAATACAGAGGAATGAAAAGCACTCTCGTGAAAACAAGTAATAAGTTTGAGGTAAAGGTGTTAGAGGTGCGTAACTCACTGCAGCGGTTTGAGTCCGGTGTGTCTCATCTGATGGACTAAAAGATGCTTTCTCTGCTTAAATGTCTGACCACACTGATCACAGACATAGTTCCTCACCTCTGCGTGCAAAGGACAACAGGTTGGACACCCAGTCATGTACCTCTCAGCAACTCTTACTGAGACAAGTCTTGGGAGTCACAGAGTGCTAAGAGAATGTGCTGTGCTTACCTGTGTGGATGAGTTTCACATGTCTCTGCAAGTAGCGGTCGATCATGAAGACTTTGTTGCAGCCTGGGTGTGGACATGGCCTCTCTCTGACCTCCTCATGATGCTCCTTTATGTGCTTCTGTTCACACAAAGCTTAATTATTAAACATCATTCATAAACTTTGAAATAGGACACTACGTAGACAGTCTGAGGGCACACTGACCTTCATGCCATCTGGCCCTCTGTACACAGCAGTGCAGCCTTGGTGGGGGCACTTATAGACAGTGGGCAGATCCTCCCTGAGGGGAAACATACAGAGGAGCTGCACCTAATCACACTGTAGTACAGATAATAAATAATAAATCTGATCACTATCTGCATTACAAATCAATACACTTAATCCCTGCTGTACAGATCAGTATACCCCGTCCCACACTGCAGTACAGACTGATACAGGTTCATACCTCTCTGATTTCAGCTTCCTCTTCCAGCCGGGTTTGGGTCCAGGCTTCTTCCTCTCTTTGGGCTGCAGAATTTTCAGCTTTACTGGTTTCTTCACACTTTCCTTACTGGCTTTCTTAGAACTCACTCTGCGCACATGCACGCACACATGCACCCACAAACAACATACAGCAGAATCTGTTACAGCACATTGTAAGCATCCATAGCCATGTTATGATCAGGTGATGTGGTTTATTATATCATGCTTAGTTTAGACCCAACCATTCAGATCACAGTAGTTCAGCCCAACCCATTCTAGGTACAGCTGTTTAACCCCACCCATTCAATATAAAGCCCCACCTGGAGCGTTTGTTGAAGCACTGAATAGACCTTTCTCAAATGTGTTCATTAATAAGAAAGCATAAGTAGTAGCATTGAATGGCTTCTTCTTGTGTTGTAAACAATGCCTGAGGCTACAGCTTGGTCCTAAATACAACAATAATTCAACCAAACACATTTACCAGACTTTCCAAAGCACAAAGTTTGAAAATGTTGCAGCTCCAGCTTAAAAGCTTTGCTGATCATCAGTCACTTTTAATGAGGCAATGAATAATGAGAGTCAAACTGAATAGGAGTGAACAGCGAATGGTGAAAAAGTCTTACTCGTATTTGTGATTAGAGTTGCTGAACTCTGAGAGTCATTCCATTATACATTAATGCACTGGTGTATTTACCATACTGGAAACTGCTTATCAGCAAGGTTTGGTTGAAAACCTTGAGAAACAGAATATGTAGAAATATGAACCGGTTTGATTTATGTTTTAATACTGTTTGATGGATATTTCATAGATTAATATATTGGATTTTATGGTGTTGTTTATGAAACATGATGCTTTTTTGCTAGTTGTGTTAAGGACACTTACTAATGTTCCTAATGTTTACATGAGGACTGAGTGCCAAGAAAAAACAAAGCAGCTGTATTTTTTCCCCTTGAAAATGAAGCGCAGTAAAGTCTAATTTCTTCACAGATGTGATGTGGTGTCAAACTACCAAACACTCCTCTACTTTGCAAAAATTGTTACAGGTGGATTCCTTACAGATCAGATTTTAATTTGCTCTGCCATCTGAATGCAGCTCCTTTCACACTAAGCATATTCACAGATGTGCTTTACCATTTTCAACAAGATTCATGATACATGCAGTTAGGCCCATAAATATTTGGTCAGTGAGATCATCTTCATGATCTGCATGCCACACTGAATTTGAAATGAAACAACTGAGATCCAACTTCATTTTTAACCCTAAATTCCACATAACACATATTGACTCTCATAAGTCACCATCGCTCTCCTAAACAACATTATGTAGCAAACATTGCACTTTTCAATTTATATACCTCTCAGGGTTCCTCCACAAACTGGAAACTATTCACACACCTACCTCCATTAAGTTATTTCCTTCCTCAGAGTTACAGTGGGGTGCAAAAGTTTGGGCAGCCTTGTTAATGTTCCTGATTTACCTTTATAAATCATTGATTGTTTGGATAAAAAAATTCTGTTAAATATATCATATAGGGGACAAACAGTGATATAAGTGAAATGAAGTTTCAGTTTCAGCTTCAGCTTTGTTATTGATTCCTGGACGTTGGTCTCCAGAATCTGCTGAGATTGATTGGAATCCATGCGTCCCTCAACTTTAACAAGATTCCCAGTCCCTGTACTGGCCACACAGCCCCACAGCATGATGGAACCACCACCAAATTTTACTGTAGGTAGCAGGTGTTTTTCTTGGAGTGCTCTGTTCTTTTTCCTCCATGCATAACTGCCCTTGTTTTCCCCAAATAACTCATCATAGTTTTATCAGTCCACAGCACCTTATTCCAGAATGAAGCTGGCTTGTGCTTTAGCATACCTCAAACGGCTCTGTTTGTAATATGGGCGGAGAAACCTCTGCATCACTCTCCCATACAGCATCTCCTTGTGTAAACTGCGCCGAATAGTTGAACGATGCACAGTGACTCCATCAGCAGCAAGATGACATTGTAGGTCTATGGTGCTGGTCTGTGGGTTGACTCTGACTGTTCTCAACATCCTTGGCTTCTGTTTATTCGAGATTTTTCTTGGTCTGCCACTTCGAGCATTGACTTCCTCTGTGCCTGTGGGCTTCCATTTTCTCACAATGTTTCTAACAGTGGAGACTGAAAGCTGAAATCTCTGAGACAGCTTTCTGTATCCTTCCTCTAAACCATGACGGTGAACAATCTTTGTTTTCAGGTCATTTGAAAGTTGTTTTGAGACTCCCATGCTGCCACTCTTCACAGAAGATGCAAAGAGGAGAAAAAATTACAATTGCCCCCCTTAAATACCCTTTCTCATAATTGGAGTCACTTGTGTATGGAGGTCAAGGATCACTGAACTTACCAAACCAAATTTGAGTTCCAATAATTTGTTCTAAAGGTTTTGAAATCAATAAAATGGCAACAGTGCCCAAATTAATGCACCTGCCTAATTTTGTTTAACCAATTATTTCACACTTTCTGTAAATCATATAAACTTCATTTCACTTCTCAAATATCACTGTGTTTGTCCCCTATATGATATATTTAACAGAATGTTTTCATCCAAACAATCATTGATTTATAAAGGTAAATCAAGAAAATTAACAAGGCTGCCCGAACTTTCGCACCCCACTGTATGTAGTCTCGGAGTTATTTATTTGGTTAGTTATAATTTATTTTTCCTACTCAGATTGCACATATTTATTCTGTTTACCCTCTCCCTAACTTCTCCCTACATTCTCCCCTATTGATCTGTGGGTGCAGACAGTTGTAGAGAAGCATTTCACTGCATGTTGTACTGTGTATAACTATGTGACAAATAAATCGAACATTGAACCTTGAAGTGTAGGATCTTAAGGTTAGTTCAAGGGAATTACAAAAATATCTTATGAAACGTTTAGGAAAGCCTCCTCATTTCAGGTCCTCAAACGTAAATGGACAAATTAATATGACCATAAATAAAACACTATGCATTTTTAATACTTTGACTGCCTGAAGTCTGGAACCAATGAACATCAAATACTGGGTTTCCTTTTCCAATTTATCAATATTAAAACAAAACTTAATGAGAGCAAATACAGAGGGTTCACCACAAGGTGCAAACCATTAAATCAGCCTCAAAAATAGAAAGACCCGAGAAGACTTGGCCAAAAGAAAAAAAACATCTAAAGAACAAAACAACTAAAGAAGCCAGTCCAGTTTTGGAACAGTTTGAGGAAACTAAGATCAACCTGTACCAGAATGATGGGAAGAACAAAGTACAGAGAAGGCTTGGAACAGCTCATGATCCAAAGCACAACACATCCTGTGTAAAACATGGTGGAGATATTGTGATGGCATGGGAATGCATGGCTTCCAGTGGCACTGGGTCACTAGTGTTTATTGATGATGTTACAGAAGTCAGAAGCAAGTGGATGAATTCTGATGTGTACAGGGAAATACTTTCTGCTCAGATTCAATCAAACGCAGCTAGGTTGGATTGGTTTCACAGTACAGATACACAGTAACCCAAAACACACTGCGAAACCAATCCAGGAGATAGGAGTGGAATATTCTGTAATGGACAAGTCAATCACCAGATCTCAACACAATTAAGCATGCATTTCACTTTCACTTTTGCTTAAGACCAAACTTAGCAACAACTGAAGACAGCTGCAGTAAAGGCCTGGCAAAGCCTAACAAAGGATATTGATACACCTATATGGAATCATTGACCACTGTTGTCTTCCGTGGATGTCCTTTTTGAATTCCCATGCTCACCAGTGCACTCTTTTTCCCCCAGAATATACCAAACTGTTGATTTGGCCACTCTTATTTTTTTTGCCATCTCTCTGATGGATTTCTCCTTTTTTTCAGCCTAATGATGGTCCTTTGACTGCATTTTATGTTCACAGCAACAGTTTCCAAATGATTTCCAATTATTTTTGTGCCCCTTAAATGAAGAGGCTTTGTAGAAAAATAGTTTCAATTCCAAAACCTTTCACAGGATTTATTTATGGACCTAACTGTCTGACACAGCGTTTACTGAGCTGGCCACCAAGCTCTGTGCAGTGCTGTATGCTTAAAACTTTATCACAATTTGCTTTGGCCTAGACAAACCAACCTTTTGCTTATGCTGGAGGCACTTCCAGACAGTTTAACTGCCCTCCTGTTGGCTGTGCTGAAGCCAAAAATTGTTGAAGCTGAAAATTGACAAGCATGCTGTTAAACAATGCAGGTGGAAGTACTACTTGAGCACTACTGCTCAGAGCTGAACTTGACAGATTGAATGTGAGACAGGTCTATTCAGGGTCTTTAATTCTGAGAATTGAGAGCTTTGAAATGAACAGAACTGAACATTTCCTCATGCTGCTTTTATAATCCAGCAGTAACAACTGACCGTTTGTCGTAAATGTCTGTGCTGTCATCCGAAGAGCTGCTCTTGCTCTTCTCATCATCTTCATCATCGTCATCGTCGTCGTCATCGTCATCATCGTCGTCGTCATCGTCATCATTGTCATCACTGGAGAAACTGCTAAAGAGACAAACAGCTTACACTCTGACCTGAGTGAGCTGTGTGTTTGTGTTTGTGTGTGTGTGTGTGTGTGTGTGTATGTATATATATATATATATATATATATATATATATATATATATATATATATGCAATCTCACCTGTCTGACAAGTCAGTCTCATCAGACTGATCCGTGGGTGGAGCCTGGATGAGTGATGGAATCCCACCTGCACGATAAAGACCTGAATTTCAAACAAACACTCATTTCAGACCTGTTGGGAATGAACAGCCAAACTACAGACAAGAGATTCAGTTAGAAGCTAGAAACACCATAACAACCATGTCAAATTCCACAGCCATTCTGGAAGTCAGTACCAGTACCAAATGGTACTTTTATTGGTACTTTTCTCTCTCTAATATAGAAGGAAAAAAGCCACTTCAGTTGTAAAAGTAAAATAAATAAATCTTAATTTCAACAGTTATTTATTTAAACACTTAACGCATATAAAACAAAACTTATAAAATACAATTGTAAAAATATTAAAATGGCCAAAACATAATTAAATGCACTTCAATAATATTTTTTTTGGCTCTTGGTGGTGTTGGTTAGTTCTGCTGTTTTCTGATCCACACTGTGCTCAGCTGATGCTCTCTTGGTGTGGATCAATTTGGTGTAACACCAGAGTCTTTACTCTGATTCTCCAAAAGGCAGAATTAGTTTTACACATTTCACGCCAGCATTGGCATTGTCAGATATGGTATAAACAGACAGAATATATTCTATCTGAATGCTCAGCAAAATCCAATGCGCACATAAACCCTTTGAACCTTTCTGCAAATTTTGTTTCAGGTGAAAATGGTTTCTGTGTCGTCTTGTGTTGGATTACAAGCTACAAGTTGTCTGTGCATTACTTGAATAAACTAAAAGACTGCACAACATATTAAGAGCAGTTAACAGCAATATTCTGTTCAAAGGTTAAACAAAGCTACTGTTTAAGGTTGAAGGTGATGTAACAATTAAAAGCATGTAAAATTTCATAATTCTGTTTACTAGAAGTTTCACCCACTGTGACATCTTTCAAAGGGCGAAGACAGTAACAGCCCAGTAAACATGGTCAGCAAACAGTGAGATTACCTATGCCTGTGTCCATCACGTAACTGTGTCCATCCACGCAACGCCATACGGCTTTCACCGAGCCCCAGCACTGACCCTCCAGCACGTCCTTCAGGCCAGGGAGGGAGCTGCAGCTCTCAGCATGCTGGTGTGTCCAGGACACGAGGCTGCGCAGACAGCGAGGGTCCGAGGTGATGAGGGGTGCTGGGGAGAACAGTAGTGCAATCAGTGGAGATTAAGGCAATAATTCATTGAGGACTCATTTTTCTCTATACCTACTCAAACAGCCGAGGCATGTTATTCATAATTTGAGATTCCAACTTTAATAGTGCATCAGTTAGAACATTTAAGGTGGAAGAGAAAATTGCATGCATCAGAACATAAATGCTGCACCATTTAAGGTGGAACTGGGAAATCCAAGACTCACTTACATGATCGGTTCTTGTCTTTTTTCAGTGAAGGCCATTTTGAGGAAATCCTGGAAAGAAAGAAATACAAGACTTAGTAATAATGACTGAAGATTTGTGGATTAATTTTAAAGATTTCATATTTATGGACAGTTAGTATAACAGTATTAATTACAATATTCACTGACATCAAAAGTCATGGGATAGCAGTATGTAAATTTATTATGACGTATTGTTACCTCAGGGGAGTGGGTAGTCACTGTGCTGTCCACTGTGGGTGGTAACACCTGGATGTCAGCACAACTTTGAAAATGGAATGTCCCAGAAACCTGGCACCCATTATCATGCCTTGCTCAAAATTTGCCATGAGTACTCTGTCAACTGAGACATTGCCACTGCATAAAAAATTTACTTACTTCTATACCATGACTTTTGTGATTAGCAAGTTGTAATTAGTATTTAATACTAGTAATTAGTATTATTTATTCTAAGAGCAATTTCATTTAGAATGAAAAACAGTAATAAAATACACCTATAAACATAAGTAATATAAAATCAATATAAGTAAATGAACAATGTTAAAAGATAATTATATGGTTAACAGTGTACTATTATTAGTACTGATATTGTTATTACTACTACCATAATAATTATTACCATTATTACAACTACTGCTATTAATGAGACGTTTATAAATGGAGTCAGTGGCTCCAGGTGAGCGCACCGGTCTGTGTGGGTGGAGTTAGGGGTGAGGTTGACCCTCTCTCTGAAATTGGTGAGGATGCTGAGGCACTTGTAGAACTGGGCGTGGCAAGTCCTGCAGATGAACTGGGGCAGTGCCGGGTCATGGAGCACAGGAACGCCCAAGAGCCGCTGGAAATCTGAACAGAACCGATCTGATTCCGAGGGCTTCCCAAAGGCCCGGCGCAGCCGGCGGGAGGAGAACTGCCCATGGCACAGACGGCACTGCCCAGTGGCCACTTTGCTCGATTTGCCCACTTTGTCTGGTTTTCCCGCTCCGAGTGGCACAGCCGGCTCGTCTGGGCCTGGGCATCTCAGCTTCGGCTTGTGTGTGTCTGATCGACCTGCTCTGCGTCGTCGGACAGCCTGACCACGCTGCATGACCTGCACAGGAACCAGCGCTTCACCAGGAGAACAAAACTAAATAAACAAACAAATAGTTTAGTCTAAATAGTTAAGTCTTCTCATTCACACAATAACACCCAGTCCAGCCAATAAGACCACCTGTCCTGTCCTAGTACAGCCAGTTACACTAGAGTGACCATCATACTGTATCAGAGTGCATCAGATCATACTGCACTGTTGTTACGGTGCATCACTGGACATCAGACTTCATTAAACAGACCTGGGTTTTGCAAAACTGAATTAGATATGAACAACCAGACCTGATTTATTAAAAAAAACAATTAGACTTAATAAATCATACTTGGATGATTGTAATTAGAGAATACAGCTAAGAAATCAGAGTCAGAAATACTTGATTAATCCCAGAGGAAAACTGCAATTATTACAGCTGCACCCACTTAAATAAAAGAATAAGAAATTAGACAATATAGCTAAGAAACATCTGGATTATACAGAAACCCAATTAAGAAACATCTGGATTAAATCAACTCGTGTCACTCGTGTTTACACTGTCCTCTGAATTCGGAGTGAGGTGCTCTGATGGAAACAGCTAAACTGGCACCTCGTTGGACTTTTCCGCCTTAAACAAGGCTCCTCGGAGGAGCCGCTCTGTAACTGCTGTTTAAGGTGGACGGGAAAATTCCGACGAGAAGCCAGTTTTACCTCCATTCACTAAAGTGGGGTGACCGGGACGTCTGTAAACAATGTGAGGAGGACTGGAGCTCTCTATGAGGAGGTTTAAAGCGTGTCTGACTGCAGAAAGTCGTAGAGTGAAGCAGAAGCGAGGACGCTACCTGAGTCCATGCCTCCACAGCCCAAACAGCCGCCACCGCGCAGCTCGCTTAACGCTGCGACTTTTATTATGAACAACTTTAACAACAACAAAAATTATTATGATAACAATAACAGCGGTAAACTGAGATCAAAGCTTCTCACGCTAAAGGCGGGAGGGCGGAAGGCTCGACCCGGATCTGTTCGCAAATAAATAAATGCACGGACAGTGGCAGCTCAGAGCCCACAGCGCCTTCATCTGGCTGCGGTGCTCAGATGAATTACACCACTTATAACTCAAATCTAATCACAAACATCATTACAATTACCCCATTACAAGAAATTAATGCTGAATTGAAGTCCTCAAACATCTCAAATATATGGATATTGTTTTTGTTTTGTTTTTTGAGTCTCTCCATATAATGGTTTTGGAACCATTGCTGGTTATTTTCCAGCAGAGGTGATCTGGGCTAGGCATTTTGTGAACAAACGTGGTAATCGTAAACAATCCCAATAAATTATTAATTGTACAAAAAATATGAACACAAACACACCTATTACATTTAAAAGGATTGGTCTATTTATTGTTGTATTATACACCACCATAGTCTGCTTATTTAGTTTTGTTATTTCTGTTTTCTTTTGTCTGCTTAGCTGTTTGGGTTTTTTTATTTGTCTGCTTAGTTGTTTTGTTTCTGTTAGTTTTTTTGTCTGCTTATTTGTTGTTTATTTAGTCTGCTAAGTTGTGTTTTTTAGTCTGCTTAATTTTTTTAGTCTGTGTAGGTGTTTTTTTTAATCTGCCTAGTTTTTCTTATGTTTGTGTTTTTTTTATTCTTGTTTTTTTTGTCTGCTTGTGTTGTTTTGTCTACTTAATTGTCTTTGTTTTTTGTTGTAGTTTATTTGGGTTGAACAAATACTTTATTATTATTTTATGATTTATGATTATGATTATTGCATGATGGACCTGAGCTCTTTTGAAACATTTTGTATCCAGATAATGATTATTCTACATTAACATACTGTTTATTGTGTCTACTTTGTAAACTTGGAGAAATTGGGGAGAATTTCTATTTGATTGCTTTTTTAATATACTGGAATTAAATGTATATACATGGAATTCTAATCATCAATTTTCAAAACCAGTATACTATGGCAATACTGCTTTAAGGCCTTAGACTCTGGCCAATTTTCAAGGTGTTTTGTTTTTGTTCAGCTTCCACTGGTTGTATTAGTTTGTAATAAAATGGCCAATCATCATTCTGTATGTTGTACATACATGTATATGTGAACACACATCGTCACTCTCCAACATGTCTCCAAAACTGACTTTACAGGAGATGGTAAAAAATAATCTTAATTATTTAATGTAAAAAGGGGTAATTAACAGTAATGTTAGAACATTTCTGTGTATCTATTCATCCTTAATTATTTACACATTACAGAACAGCTGGGTTCAAACCATGAAGAAAACTAAAATGGAAAAAAAAATGGAGATACATGGTTTTCATTGGATAGCAAATATATGTGTATTATCCAAAGTCCAAGTTAGAATTTAGAAAATAAACAGGTAGAAAGGTGCAACAGTTTAAGTGGTTATTACATCAAGGCAATTTCTAGACTGTTGCTATGTGGTCACTAGGGTGAAACAGAATCTATTTGCTATGGTGGCCTATTGTCTTGTTATGTGGTGCCCAGTTGGTTATGATGGTATTGCTTGGAGGTTGCAATGGTGTGGTCAAATGGGTTGTTACAGGCTTTAGCTAGGTGGTTGCTATGGAGTTGCTCAGTGGTTGTTAGGTTGTTGCGTGGAGGCTGCAGGGAAGTACTATGTTATGGTTGTTATGATATCTCAGGCAGTTGCTGTGATTGTATCATTGTGACCAAAGTGTGCACAAAGCATTCACTCCTGTGGGATACAAATGTGTTGCTATTGTGAAAGTATGTATCTGATTTAAAAACTGTATGTTTGAACTGTTTTATTATTAATGTAGTTTAATAACAAGAGGTAGCCACATGTTTTATAGAAGTAAGTATTTTATTAAAATAAGCAGGTCTAAATAAAACTGACTTTAATAAAGAGGCACTTTCTTCTAAACCATAGAGATAAAGTGCTGATTCTGTAAATGCTGTTAGCATGCTGGCTAATCTGAGAAACTGCTCCTCGTTCATCCTGATTACTAAACAATTATAAAATATTAATAATGTTATTAATTCCCTCAAGAACTAGTTTAAAGTTACAGACGTCATTGAGTTAAAATTTTACTGACTTTAACAGAATATAATAGTTTGGAGAGAAAAGTCCACAAGGACCTCTCAGAAACTTCACTCATCTACAACACACACCCAACACACAGATTCAATCTGCTAAGAAACACACATTTTACCAAATGAGCTGCAACACACACACACACACACACACACACACACAAAACAATAAATAAACGGAGAGATTAGATAAAACCTCTCAGTGTTTTCATTCTAGTGAACCTTCTGATCAGACCTTCTGAGACCTGCGGTCACGAACATGATACTGGACATTTAAGTGTTGCGTCTCTTTTTATGGAAGCTGTGAATAAAATCATATTCATCAGTAAACAAATAGTAAATATATGACTGTAAATAAAGGGCAGCCCAAATGTTAGTCTGGTACTGTGAAGAAATACTAATATTCTAATACTGCTGGTGGGGTTTAAAGGGTATTCCCTTTTATGTTAGTAACATTCATTTTACACATCACACACACACACACACACACACACACACACACACACACACACACACACACACACACACACAGTAACAAAATTAAACAACTTAAATTAAATGTAACAAAATGCAGTTTAGTAATGCCTTCCCTCCTTGTGATAAAAATCACAATTCCCGTTGGCATATTGTTTAGACAAACGGAACTGATGTAGACACCCTTAAAATGACATGAAAACCCCTGGAACAATTCTGACACCCCTGGATTGATGTGGACAAATCTAGACTAATATGAACACCTCTAGACTGAAGTGAACACTCTGGACAAATATGAACACTTCTAGACTTCTGAACATGGACATGAATTGGACATTTCAGCAAATGGTCAGGAATAGAGTGCTAATGTAAAACAAACAAACACACACAAACACAAACACACACAAACACACACATCAGGTACTGTATTAGTGCTGTGTGTTCATAGTGTGTGGGTCAGTGCAGTTATGCAGAGAAACAACAGGAGCCTGTAGGTGCTGTGGTTTCCTCTGGTTCAGTGTCCACTATGTGCAAGCTCCGGCGGGTGTTGCCTGAGTACAGTGAGTTATCAGCTCTGGAATGTTCCTCCACCACAGCTGCATCCATCATACCTGCAGACCAATCACGGCAAAGGACCGATGACTTCATTAAAGTTAGCACACATTGCTAAGAATGACTGACAGGCTGATTTGAACTGGATTTTATCACCTTAATGTGTAATATGTGTGTGTGTGTGTGTGTGTGTGTGTGTGTGTGTGTAAGATGATGAAGGTGAATTACGTTTGCAGAGGCTGAGGAAGAGCTCATTTATTCCTGTGTTCAGTTTGGCAGAGGTCTGATGGTGCTGAGCCCCAACTGCCTCTGCATACCTATGCATGCGTGCGCACAGACACAGAATTATAAAGGATTATCAAGACAGTCTGAAATCTAAAATTTCTGATTTATAAAAGATTTATAAAAATCCAAAAATAAAACAAAAACAACAAAAAAAACCCCTCCAAACTGCTGAAGATAATTTGTCTCTATGCTCAGATACATCATCACTTCATCTAAACAGCAAACTCTAAAACTGTTTCTCATTTTATACTCTTGCATTGTTCAACCATGTCAACTACATAATCTACATCTATTACAATAGAAACTACATAAACTACATCAACACATCAAATATAACATCCACTACACCAACTACATTAATCAGTACAGCAACATCAGCATTAACAACTACATCAAACACATCATCAGCTACACAATCAGCTACACCAGCTACACCAACTACATCAAACACAACATCCACTACATGATCAGCTACACCAACTACATCAAACACATCATCCACTACACCAACTACATCAACTGCAATATCAACTACATCCACTATACCAATTACACCAATCACAATGCCATCAACTACAACATGCACTAAATGAACCACAATACAACTATAACTACATCTACTACAACACTATATCAAATACATCTATTACAACACTATATCAAATACATCTACTACAACACTATATCAAATACATCTATTACAACACTATATCAAATACATCTACTACAACACTATATCAAATACATCTACTACAACCACACCAACTATATCAACTACAATCAGCTACAAATCGACTGCTACCAGCTCTGAGTGATCATGAGCCCTTCTCTGAACATCTAGAGCACTATGATGGTTCTCCAGCAATGTGTGCAAATGTACCTTTCAGCCTCTTCAGCAGAAACGTTTCTGTCCTTGTCCAGATCCGTTTTGTTGCCTGCAAAATATGTCAATTGTACACCGAGTGCAAACACTTTACATCCCTCCAGTTTTATTAATGCAAGATTATATTACACTGTTCTGTGTGTTACAGGCATCCTGTGTTCTGGTTAGCTGCACTGTTGTTCTAATACCTACCCACTATACACAAGCAGACTTCATTACCCAGAATTCTCCTCAGCTCCTTTACCCACAGTTTAACCTGCAGAGAGAGAACACTTGTTAATAAAAAAATTAATAGTAGATATTAAATAATTGATAGTGGACACAGAGCAGATACATAATTCATTTTAGTGGACACTACATAATTCATAGTGGATACTACGGAGCAGATATATAAACATTTGTAAAGGATACTTAATAAATCATAGTAGATATAAAACAACTCATAGTGCATACTGAATAATTCACGGTGGATACTGAATAATGCATAGTAGATACTGAATAATTCATAGGTATTAAATAATTAACTGTGGAAACTTAATAATTCATGGTAGACACTGAATAATTAATGGTGGATGCTGCTGAATAGTTCATAATAGATTCTGAATAATTCATAGTGGACACTGAATTTCCAATTGATAGTGGATTAACCTCACAGCCCAATGCCATATTTGTGGGATATTTTTCTAGTGTGATGTACATTTATTCACCATTTTCATTACTTAGTATTTATAGGAGATGATTACATGATTAGACTTGACAGTAGGTCAAATAAAGAAATCCTTGAATATCATTTATTATTTCTTTTATGAATGTCTCAGTATGTATTCCTTCTCATTACTTTTATTCTGAAATTTGAAAAAAGAAAGCAAATTTGAGCAAAAAAAAGAAAACAAACAGACCTGTTCTTCTAATTTTTTTCTTGAACCTAATATCTAGATGTCTTACTGATCAATTGGAGTCTGCATGCAGCTTGAGCGTGTACAAGGGGACAAAGCAGTACACACACACACTGGAAGGCTCCACTGCCATTAAATCTGGGAATTAATTCAGGTGGAATCTTGAAAGTCTAGTAGTTTATGATATGTGTATCCAGTCTGTAAGTTACACTGATCCTGAGTTATGAGGCCTAGAAAAAGCTAAGTAACTGCCTGCATAATCTTGGGTTCTAAGAGTTTACTGAGTCATAATTATACAGTTTAAATGAATAAACATGTTTGTAAACCTCTTCAATGTTTACCTTCTGAAATGAGTCTTCATCTGTGATATCATAGAGGAGAACAGCTCCGTTGGACTCTCTGTAGTAAATTGGGCCAAGAGCGTGAAACCTCTCCTGTCCAGCTGTGTCCTGCAGAACATTATCCACATTCAGGTCCAACTGTACTGTCACTGACAGAGGTCTTGTTGCATAAGGACATGGTAACTTAAATGGTTTACAACCTTATTTGTAATCAGTCAATTATTACAATAAAGGATTCACTTTAATGTCAAGGGCTTTCACATTAATAACTGGGTGCAAAATGAAAAAGTGTCCTGATGTCCACAGCTTGGTAAAGCCCATAACATCTGTTTTTGCAAGGACAAAAGTCCAATTACAGATTAGAGCTTCACCTGGGACAAATAATGTAATCAACACATTCACAATTGTGTATAAAAAGATCCCCAGCACACCAGACTTTCATGTGAAGTGCAGCCTGACCTCTGACAACAGGCCAAAGATTCACCCTCAAACCAAAGTGCTGATCATCAAGTCTGCTGCTGAGGTGACAGACATCTTTAATGTATCCAAATGTCAAGTGGCGAAGATAAGAAAAATATTTCAAGAAACTGGTGACGTCCATGACAAGCCCAGGTCAGGCAGACCCCATAAGACAACTGTTCGAGGGGAGCATTTATTGCTTTGACAGTCCAGGGGTAGCCCCTTTTCAACTGCAGTGGAGCTACGTAAGAACTGGTCAACAGAAAACGCTGTTTCTGTCGAATTCTTTCACAGAGTGGTCTCCATGGGCAAATTGGTGCTCAGAAACCAGCATTAAACAGAAAACAACAAAACAATCATGTTGCATTTGCCAAGGACCACAGCTTACAGAAAGATGGAAAGTGGAAAAGTGGCAGAAGGTTGATATTTCTGAGGAATCATCCATTGAACTGCATCCTAATCACCACAAATACTGCAGAAGACCAGTCGGAACCCGCATAGACCCAAGATTCACCCAGAAACAGTCAAGTTTGCTGGAGGAAAAATCATGGTTCGGGGTTACATTCAGTATGGGGGTGTCCGAGAGCTCTGCAGAGTGGATGGCAACATCAATAGCCTGAAGTATCAAGACATTCTTGCTGCCCATTACATTCCAAACCACAAGAGAGGGCAGGAGGATGGTGCTCCTTCTCATACTTCAGCCTCCACATCCAAGTTCCTGAAAGCAAAGAAGATCAAAGTGTTCCAGCATTGGCCAGCCAAGTCACCAGACATGAACATTATTGAGCATGTCTGGGGGAAGATGGAGGAGGAGGCTTGGAAGATGAAACCAAAAAATCTCGATGAACTCTGGGAGTCCTGCAAGACTGCTTTCTTTGCCATTCCAGATGAATTCTTCAATAAGCTATTTTTAGTAACGTATGGATGCAGTCCTCCAAGCTCATGGAAGTCATACATGATATTAATAATTTTTTCCAAGGCACAATGACTTTATGTTTTAATGGTTTTGTACCATGTTTGTATATTCAAAAGAAAGTATATATGTAATTTCAACATTATTTTTGTAAACGACAAGACTTATGTCTAAGCAAAATCTGACCTTTCTGTTCTAATGAAATTATAAAACTCAATGTCTGATACAAAACTTTCTTTTGGTATAACAATCATAATCTTGAGGGATTTGCCTTTCATATAAACCCTTTCTAATTTAAATTGATCAACTACACGTCAAGTTATTATTTATTGTTCCTACAACTTGGATAAGTGACAAGACTTTTGTCAGGGACTGTATGATAATTCAGATAGAGACTAAATGTGAATGTATGATTACGGACTCACCCAAATGGAGAGATTGACTCTTTTCCCAGCAATGTTTAGTTTCTTGGTGAAGAATGATGCCTGAAATCAGATTAAAACAACAGGTCAGTTCACACTGCAAACACGTTGGAAAAAGATTTGGCTGACCATCACTCCTGTAAACAGCTCCTCATGGGTTATTATGATTTAGATCAAATGGTGTGCTTTGTGCTTTTAAACCAAACAACTGTCAATCCACAGTTTCAACAACATCAAACATGGAAGAATTACTCTAGCAGAGGAAATCTTATGTAGTATAATAGAAAGTAGAGTATAAAAGAGACATGATATGAAGCAGTGTAATGGTGTGTAATAGAGCAAATATGAAGCATTATAACGGTGTGTAGGCGAGTGGATATGAAGCAGTATAAGGGTGTGTCACAGAGCAGATATGAAACAGTATAAGGGTTGTAACAGAGTGGATATGAAGCAGTGTAACAGTGTGTAACAGTGGATATGAAACAGTGTAATGGTGTAGTATAGGAACTGTGTGTAACAAAGCAGATATGAAGCAGAATTAAGGTGTTTAACAGAGCAGATATGAAACAGTGTAACGTGTGTAACAGAGTGGATATGAAGCAGTGTAACGGTGTGTAACAGAACGGATATGAAGCAGTGTAACGGTGTAACAGCGGATATATAGCAGTGTAACGGTGTGTAACAGAGCAGATATGAAGCAGTGTAACAGCATTCCTTTGACCCCAGGTTGCTGCCCTCTGCTCCTACCTGCAGGGTTGTAATGTGTTTGTCGTAGAACTTGTTCTCGCAGTATCTCAGTATTACTGAAGTCTTCCCCACTCGGCCTTCCCCTAACATGACCACTTTAAAGGAGAAGGTTTTGTGTCCTGCAGACGCCATGACGAAGCTAAGCTTTACTATGAAGCCTGAGTGTTATCTTGTCATTTTAAACATTCCTTTTATAAATATAACTCTCATCCAATGACGATTAAAAAGACTTATAAAGAAAATCTCAGGTTTCAAAATCTCGGATTTGTTTTGGATAAACTGAAATGACGCTTCCCTGCGATTTCATTCGACTCCAGCAGGGGGCAGAGATCCGCTCGATACAAAAATACAAAATAAAAGCTTTCTGTAAACAAAAGGATTTTTGATTAGGAAGTATTTATAGACAATCTTATCAGTAATATAACAATAGGCAATATAATATTCAATGAAACCCATTTTTGTTTATTATTTCAGGCATGTTTAATCGTTTGTAGGATTTGAGATTTTCTGTATGAAAACAGGTTTTTGTTGGATTAAAACGTTTTCCTTTTTATTTTTTTCTCGAAAAAAAATTGATGTATCTCTTACACTGAACATTAAATCCTCCTACTAATAATTATGAAGGGTCGCACACTGCAGTGTATAGTAGTTAAATACTGGATTAAACGTTTCTTATTTTAGCTGTTCGCTCCACAAATAGTGCAGCAGTAACAGCAGTTACTCTGAGGAGCTAGAACCACGCCGCCATTGGCCAAAATAAAAGCGACCTGTACAAAACATTTTCCTATGGTCGTTTTAACGTCGCCTGTGATGTAAACGTGCTGTAGTTGACTAACATCTGCCGCACTTTATTTTGTAACTACAGTCTCGTCGCTGAATCCACGGCAGAGCGGACAAATCGCGAAGTCTCGCGAGAGGCGCTGAGTTCGCGCTGGCTCGGTGTCTCGGCTGCTGACCGGAGATCCGCTGTCGTCCCCGAATCTCCGTTCGATCTCCGGTTTAAACTCTGAGAATCCCCGACGTTTCGACTGCGCGGATGGCGGCCGGGCCGGGCTCTTCCTCCCCGCGAGAGGAGGGCGAGCTGGAAGACGGGGAGATCTGCGACGACGAGCCGCAGGAGGCGCTGCGCAGGCCGCAGCTCCGCCCGGCCCCGGCGCACTTCCGTGCGGCTCTGAGGGCTCCGGGGCCGCCCGGTGAGCCGAGCCCGCGGTCCAACTTCTGGGAGCGGAGTCACGGAGCCCTCGGCCGGCTTCGGTACCGCGGAGGAGGCAGGGGGAACCGCGGGGCAGGCAGGAACCATCCCGGCCGATACGGCCTCTCAGAACCATTACAGCAGCACTGCCGGAGAGACTCTCCCAACAGGAGTATCCTTACTGTGTGCTTCAACCCCAAACCGGCTGTTCGGCTTTACTTCTGTGTTTGTGTTTCAGTGGAAGAATTAGACTAAAGACTCCCTCACAGGCATTTATTACACCTAACGGTGATTCTCGGCTGAATGTGTTAATCTCAAACAGTTCCGTTCAGAGAGCTTTAGAAATCTACCCTGAACTCTGCCCTCATTACCAACCGAGAACCGCACTGCATACCTCACAGCCTACTGAGATCACAGCTCAGTGTTCCACACAGCTCAGTGACCATTTGACCATTTTCCATGAATTAAAGGAGTACGTCCAGCTCACATACCACATATAATCAAATTCATCTAAATTCTTAATATTTGCATCTCAAATGAAGAGAAATTTGAGTAGACTATGATCTGCTGAAAATAACAGTATGTGTAATGTGTCTCCTAATTATACATATTTAATGTTTTGTGGGGGAAAAAAGTACATCAGACTACAGAAACATCCTGGAAAATTCTAAAGGGTTAACACACAGAGCACTGTAGACCAGTGAGTAGATGGGCTGTGTCTGAAACGACCAGACAGGGTGTTTCTAAGTGGTGAGTGAAGATACTCATTTTGAGCTGTAGCTTCAGGCCATTTGGAGATGTTTGCAGTGTTTGCTTCATGTCAATTTTTCTTTCTGCTATTTTTAATGGCATTGGCCGTAGTCACACCTGGATGGAAGTGTGTAGTTATGCAGCTTCTTCAGGGACAGGGGAATTCCAGCTGAGAGACAGAAACGGAAATAACCCAAAGCTTCTGGTGTCAACCACCTGGAGCTTGTGTAGCTCAGACACCTTCCCCAGATGTTTGATATTTGATTATGCAAGACTTTGTATTTTTGCTGGTGTTAAACATTCAAACATTATGGGAGGATATTAACGGCTTATTTCGGACTTATTTCCAAAGTTTCTAAATGTGTCTAAAAGAATGATTGTGTAGGAGGGGGAAAAAAAGCGTTCTTCTCTAATCATCTCTCATTTTCATTTGTTCAGCAGAACCACTGTCAATCAGCACTAATGAATCAATCAATAAATAGAACAAAGGAGGTGGTAGGGTTTAAGGTATGAACACACCAATGCTGAAATGAATGTAGTGTTTCTGAAGAGTGATGACGAAGAGATGAAGTGATGAATTTCTAAACTGTAAAGTAAGGAGATTTTAGTTCTATGGTTATGGGGTCTTGGAGAAACAAGGTCTTGTTCTAATGTTATGTATGTGCACATTTTGTGTGTATGATCTGTGATTCTGCCTTAACTCTTTACCAGAGAAGCAAGGCATCCGGCCGCAGATGAGGAAGCCCGTGTGTGGTATCACTAAAGCTGAGAATGGGGTGGATGAGAGCTTTGAGGATCTGCTGTTGAAATATAAGCAGATCCAGCTAGAGCTGGAGTCCATTCGCAATGAGGAGAAAAAGGCCCTGAAGCCTTGCCAGAACTCACTACACAGACAGGAGGAGGAGTCTGGAATTGGCACACCCACACTGGCGCCTGCAGGCATAGAGGCTCCATCTGAGGTGCGACAGATGCCTATACTAATAAGAGTTTTAGAGAATTAGTGCTTTACATCCTGTTCTGTTTACCCATTAACATATTTCTGGTAGATCTTTTTGTAAGAAACCAGTACGTTTGACACAAGCCGTGATCTAGTTACTCAGAGCCCCATCTAGTCAGGGACACCCTTGAGCTTGTAATATCTTTTTATCTGTTCGATTCTGTGTTCAGAGTAGGGTCGAACTCTGCAGCTTTTTGTCATTTGTTGCCCTGACTTCACCAGTTAAGAATGTGAAACAAGCTGTTCTGGAATGGGAGTGAGGACTCAAACCATCTGTAGTGGGAGTGAGATAATGTAAATGTTGGCAGCGCTCTTCCGCCGGCGGGAATTATGTAAGAAACCTGATTACAGGTGGTCTCAGGAGACGCAAGATGTAAACAACTCTGTCCTCTGTGATCAGATCTCCCAGATTGCGTTAATGCCAGGTGTAAACAAAACCTCAGGTCAGGACCTTTAGTGGGATGAAAGCAGTACTTGCTATTTCTTGTCAAGGGTGACATTTGTATGAAAACGTCCTCAGAAATGGTAATACTTAATGTTTCTATTCTCCCCTGTAGTCTGAGATTCTGGCAGAGGAAGTGCCAAGTTCAGAGAGAGGGGAGAAAAAAGTCTTCCAGGCATTCAACATCCGACCACTCCGACAGAAACTACTGACCCCAGCCGAACAGGATGCCCGCAACAACAGAACCACCACAGAGTCTGAGAACAGAGAGCCTGAGAAACAGGAGCAGAAGAATCCCAATCAGCTTACCACCTCCAACGGTAATGTGTGTGTGTGTGGACATACACTCATGAATAATATTTGCATCCATATTGAATTAAACATTGTCCCAGTGGGTAGGTTTTGCATCATGAGACTTGAGAATGATTGGAGTTTTAAGAACTGGCCTTTCCACTGTACCTAACTTGTGCTGGTAACATTTGTTACAAGCAAAGCTTCAGAGAAGAGTTCTAAAGCACTTGGAGGAGATTGATAGGGGTTGCATCATAGGGATCTGGAAAGCAGGATGGTCTTATTGTGCTGTACTGGTTGCGCAGTACTATGTCACCCTGTTAGCGGCAGTGGATAGAAGACATGCACAAGAGACATGAAGTATCTGAGGGACTGTCAGACATGTGAAGAGTGATTCAACAGCCATGATTGTGATTGTTCAACAAGCAGTAATTTTCCTCTATGAGTCATACTCCATGATGCCTGAACAGAAAATTACAACCACTGCCTTTAACACCATGGGTTCTTGCAGAACACCATTAGGAACCTCTACAGCTCCATGCTGAGACATCTGGCATGTTGTGGTAGCAAACTGAGAGATTTTTCTTCTGTATGTGTAATATTTTCCATGAGTCTAAATTAGATGGCGTTGCTAGCTGGCAATTTCGTCTGAGTCCAAACAAAAAAATGTTTGTGTGTGTTTGTATGTATAGTTAGTGGTAGTTACACTGCAATGCTGCACAGCAGACTGAGCTTATGTGTCTTTTTCTGTGTTTGTAGATGCTGACGACGATGAGGAAGGGTCAGAGTCAGACTTGAACATCTCACTCATGAGTAAAGATTCAGATGGTACTCCAGCTAAGGTATCTACTCACACAAACACACCCTTAAACTACCATGAAACACCCATAAACCTACCATACTCACAATCAAAACTCCCACAATTAGGGCTGTGTGTTGGCAAGAAACTGTTTATACAGGTTGTAGCTCAGTGTACTGTGATGCTGTAAGAAAGATGAAATATTAGGTAAAAAGTTGGAGTAAAATAGTTAATGGTTAATAACACTGTAGCCTTTTAACACAACCAGCCCTGATATGTGAATTTTTGATTATCATTATCGAAAAAAAAAATATTTCCAAATGTTAATTCATTCAGGTAAAGGGGAAGGATGAGGACGACGAGTTGTCGGAGCTGCAGTTGCGTCTGTTGGCTCTGCAGTCCGCCAGTCGCCGTTGGCAGCAGAAGGAGCAGCAGGTGATGAAGGAGAGCAAAGAGAAACTAAACCGGACCAAAGCCATGGTAGACCGGACCAGCCCTGCTCCAGAACGGTCCCGGGTTACCACCAGGTCCACCTCTGCAGGGAGGGGCCGGACTGGAATGGGGATCAGAGGGCAAGAGAAAGGGAAACCTGCTGGCAGAGTGGGTATGGACAGGGGCAAACCTGCCCTCAAAGGGCACAACGCTAAAAAGACCATCAGTCCAGGTATCACTTCACTGATGTTTAAACTATAGTTAAATTTTCAATGAAAGCTGCTTGTCCAACATTGCTAACAGACAATGCACTTAAGCCATAGGTTCAGATTGTGTATGTGTGTTTGTAGGTCCTGCAGCAAAGCAAGCGTGGAGGAAGCAGCAGTTGCGGACATGGAAGCTGCAGAGGCAGCAGGAGGAACAGAGGCAGAAGTATGAAGAGGAGGAGGAGAGGAGGAAAAGGGAGGATGAGATCCGGCGAATCAGAGACCTGTCCAATCAAGATGAGCAGTACAATCGGTTTATGAAGTTGGTGGGGGGAAAGCAGCACCGTTCTCGCAGCAAGGTAATCTCATCGTTTCAAAATTGCATCAAAGGGTGGAGCAGGCTTGCAGGTGTGTGTGTGTGAGGTTACCTTCTGTCCTTGTCCAGTCTGCAGCTGCCCACAGCTCCAGCTAGTGAGTGTATTAGTTAAATGATCTGTGTGGTATACTGTGTTTCAGTCTGCAGATTCTGACCACAGGAAGCCAATGATGAAGCAGGGAGTGGACACCTCAGGAAACCTGTACCAGTATGATAATTATGATGAGGTTGCAATGGATACAGACAGCGAAACAAATTCTCCAGGTAACTACTGACCACATTACATGTGCTCTCAGTAACCGAATCCCCCAACTTTACTGAAACTATCTAGACCTTACAGAAGTTTCTACCTACAGCAGTATAGCCCTGTCTGTTCAGCCTAGAGGTGCTTAGCCTTGCCGATGCTCACCTTGGTTTTTACTTGTTTAACTGCAGCCCACCTTGGACCAAGTTGGAAGTATGTTGCTGTTGTGGGATTTAAACTTACTGGAACCAGAAAATGTTAATCAGAGTTGGAACACATATGGAATTTAAGTTAATATGTCAGCAGAAAATTGTATTAAAAAACACAGTGTCTAAAGAAATAATTGCTGTGAGAAGTCATCTAGAAGATCCAGGAGAAGAGTAGCAATTGCTGATAACAATTAATACAGGTTCCACAGTTCCCGAGAGAACTGGCCTTGGCCTGAAGATAATACCCATAGGGAGTATCATGTACTAGATCAGAAGTTTAAAATAAACTAAGACTATTGATGTGGATATGATTGTTATTCTGGCATGCTTATTAAAGGCCAAATGAGATAAAAGGGTTAATTTGCAAGACTAAAGTGGAAGTAATGGTGACTTTCCCAAAAAGTTTTATACAACAAAAAAGGGGTGTTTAAAAAAAACAAACAAAACCCTTCCTCTGCAGCCCAAAATGTGCATTTAAACTGTGAGTTCTGACCATTTGTTGTGAGATCTTTGCCTGGTGCCAGATTGACTTGTTCAATAAAGAAGAATCTCGCCTTTCTCTGAAGATTGACCCTCTGCTTCAATTATTTCCTATTGTATACTTAGCACTGCAGTCTAATAGTAAGAATTGTTAGTGAATTGATATTCTGTTGTTAGAGTTCCCTTGGGGAATTAGACATTGTGTCTGATTTTAGGCATGACACTGTCCTCCAGTTTCCAGATTAGCATAGAACTACTGATGGTGTTTTCTTTAAAATGTTACAACACGTGTTTCTACAGCTGCTTCTCCAGCACATGACCATTTTGGAACGACTGGACCTCCATTCCTAGTTCCAATGATGCCATTTCTCACAGACTCAACTGTGATGCAGGTAAGCTTCACGTTACACCTCATACAGGATCCAAGTGACAGTTAGTCTGAACCTGAGCACTTGTTGATTGGACAGCCATTCACAACCTATCAGTTCATTTTGTTTACAAACACTATTGTCTTCATATATCAGCGAGAAATTAAGAGATGGTTATATAGTAGTTTAATTTTTTTAATTCTCTCTCTTGGCAGGATCTCTCTCCATATTGTTCAGAATCCCTGACTATTCACTTGGTCCCACCCCCTCCTCCACCACCGATGCCCCCGCCAGATGAGCCAGAGCGCCCCCCGAAGCCTCCGTTTGCAGATGAGGAAGAGGAGGAGGAGATGATGCTTAGAGAGGAACTGCTGAAATCCCTTGCCAATAAACGTGCAGTCAGAGCAGAGGTACGCACGCACACACGCATGCACACACATGCGCACACATATGTACGTTCCTGCCCCGCATGCTGATCAGTGTGTTTTCCTTCTCAGGATGCCTCCAGTAACAGTGGGCCCCCTTCTCCAGCTGCCAAAATGATGGCTCCACCCACAGCTTGGAGCTCTGCCTCTTCCATTGGCATTGCTGGCAGCTCACAGATGCGAACCAGCAAGTTCAGCCGTGCACCCCAACCTCCCCGACCTCCACTGGTGGTGTGTCTTCTTGCAACACTATAACAGATCAGTACAAGACTGTCAATCAGAATCTTAAATAGATGAACCCTCTCTTATAACTGTGATGCCTGTTAACCGACGTCACTTGTTTTTATATTCGGGTTTGTTTCCACTGTCGTTCCACCTTTATATGGTGCAGTACATTACATTTAACGTTCAAGAAGGTTGAGCAGAAAATTCAAATAAGAAGTCAACATAAAGTTCTTCAATAAAAGTGTGGTGATTAAAACATGCAGTTTGCAGATGAGCTTCCATTACTTCAGAGCTATGTTAACCTTGTAGCTCCTGTGTATAACTGTTACTTTTGTCTGATTGTTTTCTTGGGATGTGTCTTCTAGCTGCCCCGACACAAGGCAGTGGTGGTGCGTCTAAATGACTCTGATGACAGCGACTCGGAGGGAGAAGTGTCCAGTTCTGCAACTCCAAGTGTGTTTGGAGGACTAGAGTCCATGATCAAAGAGGCGCGGAGGACCGTGGAGGTGAGAGAAGGGCGTATTTCACTCTTTGTTGTTTTCCAGTTTGAAGGGGTGGCAGCAGAGCTCAGGAACCATCTCAGATGGCAGCCTGAAATCAGCCTCTGAAGGGGTGGCAGGGGGTTGGCCTTTCATCAGCCTGGGCTGGTGGGTCATTTTTGACTTGGGAAAGAGATGTAATTACGTGTTTGTTTATAAAGACCAAAAAATGGAGAGGCGGCACAGTGGATAGCAGCCAGAATGACCTGGGTTTGATCCCCGGGTGGGGTGACCTGGGAAGTTTCTGTGTGGAGTTTGCATGTTCTCACCGTGTTCGCGTGGGTTTCCTCCGGGTACTCCGGTTTCCCCCACAGTCCAAAGGCATGTGCGGTAGGTGAATTGGTGACTCTAAAGTGGTCCTGTGAGTTTGTGAGTGTGTGTGTGCCCTACGATGGATTAGCGCCCTGTCTAGGGTTGTTTCCCGCCCTTGCACTCAGAGTTGCCGGCTGGGCAACGGCTCACCCATGACCCTATTCAGGAATAAGTGGTACAGAAAATGGATGGATGGATGAAAACCAAAAAATGTAAACGTACGGTACAATAATCTAACCATGAGGTGATAAAAGCATACACTAGTTTTTCAGCATTATACAATGATAGCACATTTCCTAACTTGGTAATATTACGAAGATGAAGAAAAGTTGTCCTAGTAATAGATCCTGTGTGTTGGTCAAAATATAAATTTGAATAAATTAACTCCAAGATTTTTTTGTTGCCGAGTCAAGTCTGACAATTTTATTTCTTCCAGTTTTAGGACCCAAACTGAGGACCTCCATTTTTGTCACTATTTATGAGGAGGACGTTATGCAACATCCAAGAGTTTACATCTTTAATACAGTCCTTCATTTTCTTTAACTGAGGTTTATCATCAGGTCTGACTGATGTGTACAGTTGAGAATCATCTGTGTAACAGCGGAAGTTAATGCCATGTCTGTTCATAACTGTGCTGGGGGTACCGTGTGAACAGTAATGGTCCTAAAATAGAACCTTGTTCATTTTAGTGAGATTGGAAAATACACCATTTACCTTTTATCAATTGAATCCAATCGGTTGATCTAAGCAGTTGGTTAATCTAACTAATTTATCCGATGACAGTAATCTAAGAGAGTTTCAATAATTTGTTGGGCTGTAGATGATCTTCTTGAACACTTTGTGCAATCGGGAGCGTGTGTTGGCCTGGTTACTTTATGGATAATATTTACAGGATTGAGGTCGTTGAAGTTGAATTATTACTGCACACTGCTAAATCTGCAGCAAAGTCTTTTAAAAACTCTGAGTGCTGGTGTTCTATAAATATTTCGTAATTAACGTTGGTGTGATTTTTTTTTTGTGGTCAGATTGGTTCTGTTAATAGAATCTCAAAGGGAAGTATATGTGCGGTCTGCTCAGGCTCTGGCCTCCATACCGCTTATCTGTTTAAAGACAAACAATCGTGGCCTCTTCACAATGATAGTCTATGTGATTGTAACAGTACATTCAAAGTAATATTACTCAAATGATCCTAAATATGATTCTTCCCAATGATAAGTATTAGATATACTCATGGTTACATATATTGTAATTGTGATAAAAAGAAAGGTGGATGGAACCATATTCTTACAGTAATTATCTTTTGATCAGTGGTGGAATGTTGCATTTGTTTTTGCTCATTCAGGCGGCAAGACCCAGAGCATCAGAGAAAGAGAATAACCCCCTCAAGACCCCAGAGGCGCTACCTGAGGCCAAAAAGATGGAGTATCGCCTCCTGAGAGAGGAACTCCTCAGGCAAGTCTCTGTAGTTCTGATTGTGTATTGGGAACACAGTCGTACAGGCTTCATTTCCATTGTTATCTGTATTAGTATTTTTGGTTGAGCTGTTCCTTTAAATGACTGGTTGTTTTGTGTGTTTAGTCGTGAAAAACAGCAGGTTGTGAGATCAGAATCCACCCTGACAACTCCTGTGAGCTCTGATCTGGACACGGCTGGAGTTCACCTCAGCCAGGCCGAGGACCGACTCAACAAACACCGGTCAGTCCTGCAACACAAACGCACAACACACATTCTCTGGGAGAAGACTTCTTAAACTGTTCTCTTTACAGTACCGTCACTGTGGTTGAAACCTCAATGATATGCCTTTAGTACATTTAGCTTTGGAGTGTAACTGGAACACATTCATGGTGTATCTTTTCTGGTAAAATCGGTGGAATAGGCTGGCTTCTAGGCTGGGCTTTAATGTATAAGCCTCAGTGAGGGTCACGGTAGTGATTTCACCCAGTTTCCTTTATTCGTTTGTGTAGCGCTCAGCTGGAGAAGGACCAAGCACTGCTAGAGCATCTTCGTCAGCAGGAGGTCAGGAAAAAGGAGTCTCTGAAAGCAGCAGAGGGGAAAGTTGCCAGACTGAAGGAGCAGCTGCTGGCATCTGAGAGGGTAGTGAGTGCAAACCGACTGTTGCTGAAGAAACTGCAGGAACAGGTTTGATTTCACAACCAGAAATACATGTTTGTATGTTCAGTATGTACATGTTACTATGACAGTTCAGCCCCACTCATTCATGTTGCTGTAATGTGAAATATTGTGCGTTAATGCATCTGTACCCAGAGCAGAATGAGATCAGTGTTAAAGGTGCAGTGTGTGTTTTTAATTGTAAGGTGTAAAGAGTAGTTGGTGTAGAAATAATTTCTCAGTGTTTTTATTTATAAACAATGAGAGGGGCTCTGAAGGGAACATGGATGTCTTAATGTATACTAATGCAAGTGCTCTGCTGTGTGTGTGTGTGTGTGTGTGTGTGTGTGTGTGTGTGTGTGTGTGTGGCTACAGGTTCACCGTGTGCAGCACAGAGTGGCGATAAAACAGCACCAGGCACTGCGACTGGAGAGAGAGGTGCTGTTAGCACAGGCGGAAGCAGCACGGGGTGGCTACAAACGCAATACAATCACCACCACCCAACTCTCAGTGAGTTATACACCATTCTCAAAACCAGCAACACGAACACTATGTCGTGTCTAAACATGTGCTGTTCCCCCAAGGGGACTCTAACTACAGCTCAAATAAAACAACCTGTTAAGTCTGCAAGGCTAAGGAAACAATAGAAATAATTGAAGCAGAGGGTCAGTCGTCAGAGAAAGGTGAGGTTCCTCTTATTGAGCAAGTCAATAAGGTACCAGGCAAAGAACTCACAAGTGGTCAAAACTCACAGTTTAAATACACATTTTGGGCTACTTGTGAAGGTGTTTTTTTTTTTTGGCACTTCCCCTTTTTATTAAATAACATTTCTTGGAAAAGATACCATTATTTCCACTTAGTCCTTCTTTTTAACCCTTTCTGACCCTATTTGACCCTATTGGGCATCCTAAAGGATATAATAGTGTCCGAATATTTATTTATTTACTTACTTACTTACTTACTTACTTACTTACTTATTTATTTATAAGCTTCATGCCAGGCTGCCTCCGAGTACATGGTATCAGCATATACTCCCTAAATTGGCTATCTGCAGGCCAAGGTCAGATTTCTTGGTACTTGCTGACTATAGATCTTTTGTTGTCAGAATCTGCTGCTTTTCCCAGGCTAACTGTCATATATCTCCTGGGTATTTTCTAGGCCTGTGCACTCTAAAGAGTCTTTCCTTATATGTATTAATTGGTGTACTTGTTATACCAGTATTCTTAATTTTTAGAGCCCACAACTACCAGATATCAGCGACTTACACAGTAATACCACCCTTATGCCAACAGCACTACCCTGCACAGCTATCAATTAGTTACTCACCATATTCCCCTGCTCTAACATACACAATACAACCCAGGTAAAGTTTAGTTTTATCCCCCTGAACCTGTTGCTGCTGCTGATCTGCTTTCATTCTGTGCTCTCTTTCTCAGCCCAATAAACGTCGGCGTGTGGACGGTTCTGACGCTCACTACCTTGAATTGATTGCCCAAAAGAAGCGTCTTCAGCAGCTGGAGAGCGAGTATGCCCTGAAGATCCAGAAGCTAAAGGAGGCTCAGGCTCTTCGGCAGGCGCAGACACCAAGTAGCCCCTACCGCCTCCCCCAGCCCAGTCTGCATGACCTCACCCAGGACAAGCTAACGCTAGCCAGTGAAGACCCTGACCTTGAGGAGGAAGACCTCCAGCCCGCTGGCTCTACCAACACCCGCCGCAGGTCCTTCAGGGAGTCTGGGTCCTTCACCAAACCCAAACTGAATCACCCTGAGACCCCCTCCACACCTACCACCCCTGCAACACCGACCAAACTTGCCCCAAGTGGCACGGGACCCTCTTCTCCGGAGCTCCTGTTGGGGCTGAATGTGGAGGACCTGCGGCTGCGCTACCAGCAGTCCAAAACACTGCCAGAGCTGCTGCAGAATGAGCTGCACTTGCTCGGGGGTGGTCTGAGGGACATCCATCCAAATGAGAAGGTAGATATTCTAATCAAGCAAGTGCACTCTAATCTCAGTTCCTCACTGTTATTTTCATTTCTGTGCCTGAGATCATTCAGAGATCATTTAAATTGTGTGTTGTGCAGGTGATCCAGGTGGATTTTGACCCGTTGTCAACTCAGCAGGCTCGAGGAGATCTGAAGCCAGTTCCTTTTGGCCCGTATCGCAGTCCACTGTTAGTGTTCAGGTCGTACAGGTGAGAGGAGTTTCAACCATGTGAAAAGAGCTGCAGATCAGAATACTGTGTGTTTTGAGAAATGATGCATATTAAAGAGTATTGATACAATATGGGCAGATGAAAAGATGGCTATGAATCAGTGGATAAGTGGATGGACCAACAGAGGGATAAATCGATAACCTTGACAAACAGAAAAACAGTTTGAAAGCTAAGCTTATAGACAGATAGAAAGACCGACAGACATGTAGATGGAGGAACAAGCTGATGGATAGAAAAGGAGATACTTGTATGGACAGACATATACATGGTTGTATAGACACACTTTAACTGTAGATGAGAAGAGAGCGGTGTAGAAATGTGGGAATTGATTGCCGACTGTGGTTCTGCTGCAGGTTCAGCCCGTATTTTCGCACTAAGGAGAAACTGTCGCTTAGCTCCCTCACGTACAGCAACGTCCTTGAACCCCGAAAGAGTTTTTGCCGCTTCGACCTGACCGGCACTTGCAACGATGACGACTGCCAATGGTACGTCCAGATTCCACATTGACCTTTACATACTGACTATTACCTACACTTGTAACCCTCCTACTGTGTGTGTGTGTGTGTGTGTGTGTGTGTGTGTGTGTGTGTGTGTGTGTGTGTGTGTGTGTGTGTGTGTGTGTGTGTGTGTGTGTGTGTGTGTGTGTGTGTGTGTGTGTGTGTGTGTGTGTGTGTCTCTCTCTCAGGCAGCACATGAGAAACTGCACTTTAAATGGAAACCAGTTATTCCAGGATATTCTGTCCTACAGCCTGCCTCTGATTGGCTGTTCTGAAGACAGCTCCACTAATGAAATCAGCCGAGCTACAGGTGCCAGCTCTACTCTTTCTGTTTCATGTTTGGTCCATCAGGTCATGTTTTCCTGACTCAAAGGTCTGATTCTGACTGATGACTCTGCTTTACGTTTCTGACAGAAAAGTATCTTAAGAAGCTGTTTGGCACTAATAAGGATCGGATGGGAATAGACCAAAAGGCTGTTCTCCTGGTCAGTAAGGTTAATGAGAGTTTACGGCACGGTGAGTGACTTGCTGCTTCTCTGTGATTAACTAGTGTGTGTTAAGGGAGGTTTGAATGTCCTCATGAAATACGGTGTCCCTGATACACTACAGGAAGTGTAGGGTTTGCAGTATAATGTTTGTGTGTATGTGTATGCCTGTGTTCCTGCAGTACCACCCTACACAACCTATAAAGAGAAGAGGAAGTGGAGGCCAGAGCCACAGAGAGTTCAGACCGAACCTGGAGAGAGTGAGGAGGAGAGCAGTGTTACTGTCCCTTCTCCACCACAGAGCGGTATGCACACACATGCACGCACACACACGCACACAGTGTTCTGGCCTATTGCAAGATCAATTTGGGGAGATTAACTTGCATTCTACGTTTAACACTGCTGTCTTTTTTACTATACATTTAACAGCCAAACAAAAGTGGATTAATGAGTCATGAGATTCATGACTATTTTCTTAGAGATGGACTGATTAGTTTTTTTGCCAGTCATGTTATAGTACAATCGGACAACTGCCAATTCTGACTGAGGGTGGTGTGGATACCACCATAACCTTTCCAGGCAAACTTTGTAATGCATCACCATGCAAGGCTTTTGTAATGTGGTGTGGCTTGTCTCTCCAAAAAGCAACACACTTAACCTTGAATCAGTCCCATCACATATGGATCATGTGATCTGGACAGTTTTCAGGAGAGAATTGGTGATCAGCTTAGCCAGTTGCATTTTTGGGCTGAAAATTGGCCAATGCCAATACACAGGAAATCAATCCTTTGATTACTAATATTATTGACACCTTTTTGGGGCCAAAATATATGTGAAGTCTCAAAATTGGAAGCACTGATTGTAATGAAAGCATTAGAATCCATGCTGCTCCACAGCTGTTGGTAGAGTACTGGATATTGAATTGCGTATTAATGCCATGAACTCCTTCAGAATGAGCTTATAAATATGAGGTACATCAGCTGAGTGTGACCACCATCAACACCCCTTGCTTTGGCAGATGGATGTTTCTCAGAGTGTTGGTCTGTGTCAGACGTGTGCGTAACCCAGGACGATAAGCGGTATTTTGACAGTGAAACGGATGACATCTCAAACCTGGAGTACAGTGTGCTGGAGAGCCCCAGAGATGTCCAGCTCTGGATCAAACTGGCCTACAAATATCTCAACCAGAAGGACACGTAAGAAAACATATATATTTCAATGTTTCATTACACCTTAAGTGGTCTGTGGAATGTTCTCTTTAATCTTGGGTATCATAATGTACCTGCTGCACCAACATATTAGGTTGAACAGAACATTTAAGGTGGAATGTACCAGGTACAAGATTTAACTAAAGCCCCTGTCTTGTGTATGTGTGTGTTGACACTTCTACCTGCAGTAGTGTGAGTGAGTGTCTGGATGCGGCATTGAACACACTGTCTCGCGCTCTGGAGGATAATCGTGAAGATGTGGAGGTGTGGTGTCACTACCTTTCTCTGTTCTCGCGACGTGGTGGGCGAGAGGAGGTGCAGGAGATGTGTGAGATGGCGGTGGAACATGCACCACATTACCAAGTGTGGTGGACTGTGAGTATTTTGGATTTCTGGATATGAATTGTAGTGTGTTGTAGTTGCCTGAGAGTGTTTGTCTCAGAACGGCAGGCTTTTTCAGTGTGTCAGGGGTATTTTCTAGCCTATTTTAGAGATATATTATTTCTGCTCCTTCTGCAGCCTCATACTGCATTTGATTTTTTTTATTTAATTTTAAATTGTAAACAAATCTAGATTTTAGGAAACAATGTAAATTAAGTCTTTTATAAAATTCTACATTAATATTACCCTGTCAATCAACTGGGGAAAAAAAACAAAACTTGTGTGAAGTGTTTTACTCTGCTCTCTATTTTGAAATGGATTTTGGGGCACTGTGGAAAAAGTGATGTTCTCAAACCTGATGTGGGGTGTGCATAGTTGCTGAGCCAGTCTTTAAGTGTGACTGAAAACAATCAAAAACTCCTATGACCATAAATTTGCATCTTCAAATGTTGTTTTTGTGCTGTTTTGTATGAGGCTTTATCTCATGTGTGACTTGATCCTCTGTGTGCTTTTAGCTTGTCTGTTTTGATAGCTGGCTTGATGATACCAAACATGGAAGAACCAGACACATTTTACCTTTGTCACTCCAACTTAAGTTGCTCATCTTGGCTGTCTTGGGCATTCATTTTTTTCTTTCTCATTGACACTTGTTGGGAGCTCAGCAGTTAATCAGCTGCAGTGAGCGGTGTGTCCTCAGTTTAACCCGTAGCTGAGCTAGCTAAACAAAGTTAGTTTAGCGAGTGGGCTACAGATCCCGCTTTCATTTCAGTGTTTGGTCCAATTAACAGCAGACACCTGACTTGAGTCATTCTTGTCTAAACATTAAGTGGGCATGCTGTCAGCCAACCCTAGTCACCACTGAAATCTCTGTCACATCAGTCACTAAAACTAACTTTAATAGAATGTTTAAAATATATAATGATTAGTTGACAAAACTTGACGTTGATTTCAGGAAACGGTGAGAAATAATACAGTGTACAGTATTTATAAAATACACACGTTTTTTTTTGTGTGTTTCTGTTTCCAGTACCTGAATATTGAGAACAACTTTGAGGGGAAGGACCGTGTGTGTAACAGCATGCTGCAGTACCTGCTGGAGTCTCCAGAGGGCAACAGAGCGGAGGAGCGATCCTTCCAGCTGCTGGAGATGCTGTTATACCGAACACAGCTCAATGTGTTTACAGGCAGACTGCAGAATGCACAGGACACACTGCAGGTAACTTATACACATGCAAACACACACTTATCCACTAGTAGCACTCAGGTACAGTCATGTGTTCTGGCTTGTTCATCTTGTTGTTGCTCATATGGGATGGTTCTGTGCGTTTCCTCTGTGTACAGCGTGGTCTAGTGTCAGAGAGTGAGGGCAGTGTATCCAGGGGTCTTACTCTGGCCCACTGCAGTCTAGCCTGGCTGTGCTATATCCACTTGTGTGAGTTTGGCTGTCTGCCCTCTCGGCTGTTTGACCCATCAAACTCAAACCCATCCCGCATTGTGAGTCTGGAGCCCTTCCTTCTGCCCTGGACCTCCAAACAGGACCTGAAAACCCCAACAGACCACCTTGTCAAACTGTTCCAGGGTGAGACTGTTAAAAGCTAAAAAGTGCATTTTATTCTTCATCATTCTGAATTACACAGTACATAAATGACACACACACACACACACACACACACACACACACACACACACACAAATACACACATTTTAATTGTAAATAGAATTTTAGGAGCAGCAGGACCTCAGTGTGTAGATGTAACTCTGCTGGCCTGCTTTTCCTTCTCTGAAACTGCTGTTCTCATATGCTCATCTGTCTTGCAGATGCTCTTTCCCACTGTCAGGATGACCGCTTGTCTCCTAATGACTGGACGCATGCCTGCCTCCCACTCTACACAAACCTGCTTCACCTGCTGCGGCTGCTTGGAAGGTAAACAAACCTGGATTGACAGCAGCATGTAGGACCCCCCTCCACCACACACACACACACACACACACACACACACACACACACACACACACACACACACACACACACACACACACACACACACACATTCTCACTGAGATTAATCTTCTACTCTTGGTATGGTTGCTTACTCTGAGCTGTGTATGTGTAGGCAACAGGAGGCAATTGGTGTGTGTGAGAGTGCTCTGAGTGAGTGTCCTCACTGTTGCCCCTTGCTTGAAGTCCTGAGTGAGCTACGTCTGGAGGTTGGAGGGGTGAATGAGGCGACGGGTGTTTGGCTCCAGGCCCATTCCCTCTGTCCTCAGAATGCACAGATATTCTACCACCTGTACAAACACCTGCACGCACAGGTAAGGCTGCAGTACAGTGACTGTCTTATCACATACCTCTTACACTGAAATGAGACTGTTTACTGGTGTTCGTTTTTGCCTTAGTGTAAAGGTAAATCAGTGTAAAGTAAATACACTTTGGACTATAATGCTGTTGCGTTTGTGTGTGTGTGTAGGAGAAGCAAAGTGAGGCTGAAGAGCTGTTTGAGAAGTTTGTGTTGTCTTTCTTTGACACAGTTCTGACTGACATCCCCCCAATTACAGTATTTAGGTAAGAGTTATCCTATATGTGCACGATTCTGGAACACAACTGTCCCTTCGGTGCTCTTTCAGAAGCACCACCCCCTAAATTAATGTAGCACATTGCTGAGAGAACAACACTAGGCTTGAAGTCTGCAAGCACAAACATCCAAAACACTACGGAGTAAAAACTAGCGAGTGTCGTTTAATATTGTTTCCAGAAAAATCCACACTAATGTTTGCAAATCAGGCCCACATCACTTTCTCTTCCTCAGCTTTAGCATTGCTCCCTGGTGATGGCACTACTCACTAATGTTGGCAGACTCTGCACACATTCATAGCATTCTACCCTGTGATGGCGTTTGTTCCTTCCCTGGTTATACCTCTACTGGCTGCCAGATGAGCAAGCTTGGCCAATTAATGCTGCCTAGAATAATTTTTTTTTTTTTTTAATCTTTTGCCAGAAGTTTTTTTCCATAAATGTTGTCTGATCTAATACCATTATCGTAACACCAGAGAGGGCAAAGTCATGGCAAGTAATTAGCAAGGTTAATGTTGGCTAGCTATGTTGGGGGTTGACAATCCATTGCTACAATTGCCAATTCTAAAGCCCTATGCGGACGGAATCAGTTTAACATGGGAAGGTGGGTAAAGTCATTTTTATCGGATGTTCCTAGTGATTTTAGTCTGTGCCATAGTTTTTTTAACTGTGTTTTTGTGTAAAAATCCCAAACTCTTTTACCTAATGTAAAACAGCTGTAATAATAACCTCACATTATATTAGTGTTTTTGGAGGAGGAGGCAAATTGAGCTGTCACTGTTTCTGTAAAATTGTAAATCCCTTTTTTCCAAATATCCTGACAGGCATCTCCTTGGCCTCCCTTTGCAAGATCTTCAGAAAGCGCCCCCCACTGTCCGACCTGAACTACAGCATCAGCTGCAGGAACAGCTTCCCTATCTGAGCCTCATACATAGGTAAGTCACTCTGCAATGCGGTGAAACACTCTTCTCTAGATTAGATCATGATTGGTCTCTGAATTGGTTTAAAACACAGATGAATTACTGAATCTTAATCACCAGGTTGGTCTAAAATGAATCATGGTCTAAAACAAAAGGATGAGTCACTGATATTTTAATGTTGATACTTTACTGTTCAAGCTTTAAAATAATACATCTCTCTCTCTCTCTCTCTTTCTCTTTCTCTCTATCTCTAGTATGTGGCAGTGTGTGCAGGGCAGTGTGGGGGATGCTGTGGATGCATTTGAGGCAGCTCTGGGGAGTGTCTCCAAAATGGAAGTTCTGCAGAAGCTCTGGCTGGAGTGAGTATAAACACATGCCCTTGTTTCTGCTTTATTAATGAGTACAGCCATTTTGGATTTTTTGTATTATTGTTGGGTAATTTGGCTGCACCTCAACCCGAACCATAAAACACTCAAACATTTTTTGCTGCTTAATTGCTACCCAGACATCACAACCAGAAACCACAATCCTGATGTTTAATATTTGTAAATATTGGTTATGTCATTATGTATGTGCGTCTTTTGGCAGGTACCTTCTGTTTGCTAGCAGCAAGGTGGTGGGGGTCCAGCTGGGCAGCCGTGAGTTGCGCATGTTTACTGACCTGCTGCAGCGTTGCCTCGCAACTGTACCAAGTAGGGTCACTGTGCCGTACAACAGCGCCACCTACTGGAGCTCTTTTACCTTCCACAATCAGGTCAACCCAGCAGTTCACCCCTGACACAACCACCATGCTCACTCCACACACACTACCCACACATACACACATGGCACTTTCAAATCACTGAAACACTTTCATATCAGTGTAACATTTAGTACAGTTTAACAGTGTTTGTGTTTTTGTACAGTTCTGTGCAGTCACGGTCAGTGTGTGTGCTTGTCTGTGTGCGTGCATGTGTGTTGCTGTCTGAAGCCGATGATTTGTGCATGTTACAGGTCATCTCGTTTTTCTTGAGCTGTCTCCCAGAGTCTCTGCACAGTGCCGTGTTGGAGAGGCTCAGACACTCGATGCCTACCAATACCGAATTGACCCTCAGGTACACACGCGCACATACACACGTCACAACCTTATTCAACATGCAACGATTGCTCATATATTAAAAGTTTTAACAAATAACAGAATAACATTTTGACAGAGGACACGTCCATCAGTGACCTCAAACCCACCCACTGAGCCGCTCTGTTAGAGAACATATTCAGAATAGTGTGGACATGCCCTCTGCTGGAGGGGATCAGTGTTGGTGATGCTCTTAATGTCTCCCAGTGTTGTTGCTAACTGTCACTGTGCAGGCTGCTGCTGCAAGAGTGGAGCCATGGAAACATTGAACATGTCAAACTGCAGAGCAAAATGTTGACCTCCAGCACCCCCTACTGCCTGACTGGCTGGAAGATGTAAGTGTCTCCACAGCTCGAGTCTGAAAATTGGGGCTGATTCGACAAGTTTTTTGTTTGTGTGTTTATTTTTAAATTATTACAGTCACTACATGATTGGCTGACATGGTCTCGCTGTGTCTCTTCAGAGCAATCGCTGTGCAGAAGGAGCAGAAAGGCAGAGCTGAGGTGAGTGAGGGCAGGCAAGCGATGCTGATCTCAGTCAAACACGTTTCACTTCCAATCCTTCTGCTGATAAGGTGTGTAATTAAAACAGTTCTCTTTCAGAGGAAGCGGTTCTCCTGTGATCAGCCCAATTCTTTTTGTGCTTCTACGACTCATCCGCCTGCACACGCTCTCGCTCTCTCTCTCTCTCTCTCTTGCTATCTGTCTGCAGATGTTCAGCTCTTTTACTGAACTGCAGAGAGAGAGATGGGACATTTGTCTTAGAAATAGCTCTCACACTGCCTTGTGTTTCTGTGTGTATGTGCGTGCAGGTGCAGAGGCTATATCAGCAGGCCCTTCAGAAGCTGCCGCTTTGTGCTGTTCTGTGGAAAGATGTAATTAATTGGTTTATCTTTAAACACTATTAGTGCATGTAATGATGATATTATAAACAAATATATTACTTGCAGTGCAGTAGGAGGAAAGGATGCAGATGGATACATTTATTGTGTGTGTGTGTGTGTTTTCAGTGGCTGCTATTTGAAGCTGCAGGTGGAGGTAAAGCTGATTCGCTGAGGAAGTTGGTGTCTAAGTGCCAGGATGTTGGAGTGAGTCTCAGTGAGCCGCTCAGATTAGGCCCCACCTCCTCAAACGCTCAGGTGGACCCGTGAGGCCTTCAGTCTGCAGACACACACCCCTACCACCTCCCTCTCCCACACACATACCCTGTACCCTAAACCCCTCCCTCCACACACTCCCCCAACACCACCCCCTTTCCTGGTAGGGTAGTGCAGGGGGTCCTGAGGGGTTCAGCAGGACTCTAACGGGGAGTGAGTCTGTGTGAAGAGTATGAACTCCGGCTCGGCCACTGTGGGGTGCTCCACCGTGTCGCCGTCCTCTACGTAAGTATGGAGCTGCTCTAAAGCTGCTGCTCTTTCACTCCTTGCTTTCACTTTCTGTCCCGTCTGTGGTGTGTGTTGTTTTTGTTTCGGGTTTTTTTTTTTTTGTTTTTTTTTTTTTGTTTCCATGTTCTCCGCTTGGGCCGGGGGTGGGGTCACCCTGAGTGAACTGAACCGTACCGATGTTGACAGTATTTTAAAGGATGGCTTCCCTCCTGTAGACGTTTGTTTTGTGTCTCACTCGCTGTAGTTGTGCGACGGATCAGATTGACTCTTAATTTCAGAGCTTGTTTTTTTAAGGGCTTAAAAGTGAAATTTTGTTGCCATGGATTCAAATGGCTGCCAGAAGTATTGTACTGACCCCCAGCAGTGTCCAGCGTGGTTCAGAAGACTGACAGGGACTGCAGTACACTGGCTGGATGCTGGAGTTCAGAGGTCATCTGTGCTGAAATGCTTTTTTTTTTTTTTTTTTTTGTCAAAAATATCAGTAATGAAAGTATTGAGGAGCAAAATGAACTGTTTTATTTTCTAAATTAAAATGTTTCTATTAAATTATTTTGTAAAGAATTATATGGTGTTGGGCCTTTTTTGTGTGGGTGTGAGTGAAAAAAAAATACTTCCAGCTTTAAAATAATGGAGTTTTTAAATGAAACTCAGTAATGTGTTAATTCAGCAGGATGTTTATCATCTCTAACACATCTCTTATACAAAGTGCTTTTCTTATGAGAGCTAGAATTAAAACAGAATAAAAAATAAATAAATAATACAAATATAAAAGAAAAATGCTGAAATTTAAGATAAGTATAAAATTATACTCTTTCACAAACTGCTGTTTAAAAAAGTACAAAGTCCAAGAGCTTGGCTACATTGACAGAAAACCTTCAATAAAATAGTATTGAGTATATTGTGACATTTGGTTAAAAGTAAAGCTGAATATACAGTGTTGTGTATTTTAATACATGACTACGGTTTTATTTAACAAATTGGAAATAAAGCATTTAAGTCTATTATGCTTCACTTATCTAATCGCCGCCGCTTCTCAGATATACCCCCACAATCCTGTGTGTGACTCAGAGACTCGGGCACCATCAATCCAAGGCCACTGTGTTATTTGAACTGATTGTTTGCTCACCATTACTTAACTCATTCAGAATTATTGACGACTGTAATTGCTTGGCTCTAACCCTTGGGGTTTACTGCCCTCTAGTGGTAATGGTGAGGCTAGTGCTTATGAATTTCTAATTCCGAGTGAATTACTCAACCTGCAGGTACTGCCCCAGGCCATAACCCGCAACACCGCCACCAGAAGTTGTTTACGTCACATTAACTTAATTTTTGTTAATATAACTTTCTTTTTAAAAGAAAATGAGGAGCATAAGGGAAATGAAATGTGACTCCATGTGTTCAATCTAATTAAACCTTAAGATTCTAGAGAAACTTTCACCTTCTGAATACTACACAGTGCTGGTGAATGGAATCGGACATCTGAACCTCTTAAAGCTCCTTCACACAATGTTATTACACCAAATGCCTATGAATACTCTCCCTGATGACTGATAGTTTTATCAGCATACTAGTTTGGGGTCTGAAATATGCTTTAAGAATTGCATATAGTTAAAATATTAGAGGGATACATGCAGGAATTGTGTAGCAAAAAAAAATCATTGTTTAAGTAAATGCGTCCAGGTTTTACCAAAAGTCTGAAGACGTATAGGTTCACTGGTGGGATTGCATAGTAAATGAAATGGCTATATTTAAATATGCATGTTGGATGCAAGACAGACATAGAGATATCCTGTTTTAAATGCTGGGTGGGAAATAGGGCTGTGCTCCCCCTTCAGGCAGAGGTCAGGTGAGGGGAGCACTGGTTGGGGAGCTGGAGGCTTTCCTGTCTGAGCACTTAAGGGCAAGTTGACCCTGCCCACAGGAAGCTATTCATGACAGTGTTGGTTTGGAGGGAGGGTGAAGGTCGGCTGTGTAATAAGGCATCTGATTGGTTCACACTGAGAATGGGGTCAAGTTCAGTTTCTCACCTTCTTTAATAACACTCAATATAAACGCTGCAGTGTGTTATAACTGCTGTTATAACGCATTAAGAAAGTCCTGTAAGGCACACATTAATGATGTACTCATATGTAACCAGTATGTATAAGTACTAAGGATATATAGATATAATTAAAGATCACAAATTCAGTCTGTATTAGTAAACATGGACTGTCATTTTCGTGGACTGTGTGCGTGAGAGAGAGAGAGAGAGCAAGAGAGAGAGTCGGCCTGTGTTTGGAGGGTTATCCTGCAGGTTTCCTGTGCTGGGTGTGTTTTCCTCTGAGCTCCACTCAGGTGGGGTCAGTGGGTGCTTTAATTCCAGAACTCTTCATAAACCCTGACACTAACTGTTTCTTCAGTTATTAACACTCTCTTAACTTCAACAATTCCACCAACACCCTCAACTGCAGCCAGGGCTGGACTAGGAATCTGGCATACCAGGCATTTTCCCGGTGGGCCGACAGTCCTCAGGGATCAATGCTGTTGGTGGGGATGATCCATTTATGAGTCTCAGATGAATCCAACCCCTCCCCCCATTCAAAATGTTTGCCATTACCCCACAATCATCACTAACATCAACTCCATCAACATTATCATCTCCACCAATTCCACCAAATCCACTAACTCCTGACTCCACCATCATTAGCTCTAACAGCTCCAATAAAACCACAAATTCCACCAACCCCACCAGTTTCAAACTCTATATAATATAGTATAATATAATATAATGGAATTTCATTGTAAAATATACTTTTGCAATGTATAAGACATTGTTATGCTTTTTGGCAACTTAAAAATTTATATTGAAGAACTGTTTAGTTCACATTAAATGAGTGAAAGAAATACATACACTCTGTAAAACAACCCATAGTGTTTGCAGTACTATAAAATTGATGGTCATAATTGCATTACAGTATGTTTTTTAGCAACCAAAGGTGTACTCCTTTAGCAAAAATAGTTTTGTTTGCAATGAATTATTGTCAGAAAATGCCTCATGTAGAGTATGCAAACAGATGATGTCAGGAGCCAATGGAAACCCACATTCAAAGCCACTGTATACAGTGCATCCAGAAAGTATTCATGGTGCTTCACTTTTTGCACATTTTATTATGTTACAGCCTTATTTCTAATTTTTTACTTTCAAAATTCAAAACAAAATACCCCATGACAAAGCAAATTTGTAAATGTATTAAAAATAAAACTCAAAAATATCAAATGTACATGTGTTCACAGCCTTTGCTCACAGCCTCAAGTCTTTTTGAATATGATACTACTATATACTACTGTATATTGTATATACTATATAATATATTATCTATATTATTTATTCTTTTCTGTAGTGTTTTACTACTATATTATTATGTTCTCTGTCCACTGTATTGATGCTGCTGTTGGAACCCTCCCAAGGGATTAATAAAGTTGTACCTACCAACCAACCAACCAACCATACACACCTGTTTTTAGGAAGTTTTACCCATTCTTTTTCGTAGAACCTCTCAAGCTCCATCAGATTGGATGGGGAGCTCAAGGACATTCACAATTCCTGAAGCCAGTCCTTTGTTATCTTAGCTGTGTGCTTAGGGTCGTTGTCCTTTTGGAAGATAAACTTTCAACTCAGTCTGAGGTCCAGAGCACTCTGGCGCAGGTTATCATCAAGGATGTTTCTGTACATCGCCACAGTCATCTTTCCCTTGACCCTGACTACTCTTCCAATTCCTGTTGCTGCAAAACATCCCCACAGCATGGTGCTACCACCACCATGCTTCACTGTAGGGATGGTATTGGCTAGGTGATGAGCAGTGCCTAGTTTCCTCCAGACATGATTCTTGGATTTCGGTCCAAAAGGTTCAATCTTTTTGTTTCTCATGGACTGAGAGTCTTTTTAGGTGCTTTCTGACAAACTACAGATGGTCTGTCAGGTGTCTTTTACTGAGGAGTGGTTTTTGTCCACTCTACCATATAGGAGTGATTGGGAGAGTGCTGCAGAAATGGTTTCCTTCTGGAAGTTTTTCCTCTCTCCAGAGTGCACTGTTGGACCTCTATCAGTGTGACCATTGGGTTCTTGGTCACCTCCCTGACTAAAGCCCTTCTACCACTATTACTCAGTTTGGCTGGATGACCAGCTCTTGGCAGAGTCCTGGTGGTTCCAAACTTCTTCCATTTAAGGATAATGGAGGCCACTGTGCTCATTGGGACCTTCAACGGAGCAGAAATTTTTCTGTACGCTTCCCCAGATCTGTCTCTCAATTCAGCCCTGTCTCAGAGGTCTACAGACAACTTCATGGCTCGGTTTGTGTTCTGATTTGCACTGTCTACTATGGGCCTCATATAAACAGCTGTGTATCTTTCCAGATCATGTCCAATCAACTGAATTTACCACAGATGGACCCCAAACAAGCTGTACCTCAATTTTGAGACATTGTAATTTGAGGCTGTAAATACTTATGTACAGGTCATATTATATTAATTTTTAATAAATGTGCAAAAATTTCAAACACACTTTTCTTACTTTGTTATCATAAGGTATTGTGAGAAGTTGTGGTAGAATCTTGAGGGGAAATTTGAATTGAATCCATTTTGGAATAAGGCTGTAACACAACAAAATGCGCAAAAGTGAGGTGCCATGAATACATTCCAGATACAATGTATTATTGAAACAGCTCAGCTATCTCAGTTTCATATACTTGCTGAGAAATATCACAAGGTAAAAGATGTATTTAATATTTTAAATATTTTAAGATCCTGAAAATAAAAAAAACTTAGTTCTATTCACAGTCTATGCTTCTATGTTTTATATATATATATATATATATATATATATATATATATATATATATATATATATATATATAAAATCATATTTGTGTTATTGACACTGTGGCTTGTACATTTAACAATGACCAATTTTAGTGCATTTGTTTCCGCTTTGGACTGAATATGGTCACAGTGGATCCAGAGCCTACCTGGAATCATTAGGCTTGAGTCAGGAATACATCCTGGACAGGGCACCAGTCCATCTCAGGGTAAGCCCATTTACCCATTTATCCTGAGCAGGGATTGATCCCACGACCCCAGGCCCCTGGAGCTGTGTTACGCACACTACCTATGGTGCCACCAATATATGTATTTACAGTATTTTAGTTTAACAGAAACTGTATTCAATCTTATTAGCATTTATGAATATTAGATATTTAGACCTGCTTTACAGTGATTTTATTTTATATATACTTTCACATAAATCATATAAATACACTAGAATACCTTACAGGGGTCATTCTGGACTGTTGGATGGACAATTTGTTGTGAAGCACATTGCTGCAGAGTGGGCTGGACTGTGATATTATATTTGATCAATCTTGATTCTGTTTTATTTTGCATTTTACATTCTCTGTCTGACCACAGACAAGCCGAGCCTGAGTGTAGAGCGGGCCGGGTGGGGTGGTGGTGAGGGGTCAGACAGGAGAGTGTCCAACAAAGCAGGGTGACAGGAACAGGGTGGAGAACCTACAGACAGATTACTGAAAACTCAGACAGGTCCAGAAGATCCTCTGAGACACATTCACACGCACAGGCACTAGGGGTGGGGGGTGCAGTAAAGCTGGATCATTTAAAGTAGTTCAGACCAGTTTTCCAATTCAAACACATCAAAATATTTGATTTAGGACACAGCTATAGACACAGATAGTGAGAGAGGATGAGGATTCACCTGATGAGTACTCCAGTCTGCCCATGGACTCTATTACAAAGGTGTCCTTTAAACCTGAAAACGAATAAAAATTAGACTGTAGTGTAAAGCTGATGTGTGTGTGTGTGTGTGTGTGTGTGTGTGTGTGTGTGTGTGTGTGTGTGTGTGTGTTTGAGGAGAATGGAGGGAAGTGATGCCGTGAGCTGTTTTCCTGCCTTGTTTCCTTCTGTCCTCTCAAATTTGTCCAATGCAGTGAGAGCCACTCACTACCACCATGAATACACTGCTGTACGCTCTGCTACTCCTTCTGCCCTGCGCTACCACCAGTGAGTACCCCCACTCCCCACCGCACTGTTTGCTTCTCTCTATTACACTGTTTATTACACTGTTTATTACTTGATGTGTTTCGTGTGATGAGGCTGATCTAGTGTACTGGGTGAGCAGGAGTGAGGTGTGATCTAGAAAGCGATGCTCTGTGTCCCCAAACTGTCCCAAAGTGTTAAAAATCAAGAGGTTAGAAGCCTTTTTTGAGGCGTGATTCATTACAACAGCCACTGGTGGTTCCCAAAGAACCTGTTAGTGGTTCCTTTAAGTGATGGATCTCAAAGGGCCACAGCTTTCCTATAACTGGTTCCATTCAAAGAACCTCAATGCTGTAATCCAGTTTAGAAACATACCTGCACTGAGGGACGTTTAATAAGCTTTGTTTAAAAAGAATGGAGAGTGCAGCTTAAGAAATTAGAATCTAACGAAGAAGTTAATTGTTGTTCATAATTGAATTCAAAATGGTAATCTTTCATATTTTATATTCATCACATATAAAGTGACATTTACTTTTGATCAGTATGGCTTATAGCTCATGACAATTTCTCAAATTATTACAATATTTAATTTTGAGTACATTACTGTTCAAACAGTATAAATGCAGTGTCTAGTTCAGCACACACAACCATTGGATCATCATTGGAAAGGCTGCTGAACTTACAGGTGACAATGTCAGAAGTGTCTAACCTGGGGAGAAAATGAACTGGACTGGTACATTTTAAATTTATAGTGGATGATGGATTAAGTAAATAGAAGGATTGTAGTAAATAATAATTAACAACAATTGTAGAGATAACAAGTTGGTAAGAAAGTAGTCAAATGTTGATAATTAGCTGTATTTACCTAAAAATGAAATACCTTTTTTAGTCCTTAATAAATAATAAGATAGTAGTGTGATAAAATGGTCAAATAATAGTAACAAGTTGTATTCACTACATTTATTTGCATGTTTCCTAGTCAATAATAAACTAAAAGTCTATCACTGTTGTCAATAATAAAATGGTAAAATAATGGTAAATATTAATAAAATGACAATTTACCTGGTGTTTTTCTTACTCACACTTTGGTGATAAACAGGTTGTATAAAGATATATATGGTGGGATGATTGTGAGTTTCCCATCACTTATCTAATTTCTTAGACTTTGTCAGATCTGTGCTGTAACAGAGAAATAGTATTTAATAACAGGTAACACAAAAGGAACATGTGATGTATTTTTGATCCCTGTTTCTGTGTATCTCAGTATATTTTCCTAATCAGTCCCTGAGTAAATTAACTGTACTAGTAATTATATTATCACATTCCAGTGCAGTTACCCAGACTGTTCTGAAGAATTGATGTTTGCCTGATGCGAAATGTGAGAAATACAATGGAAAGAAGCAATTTTCCATTTGTATGCATTTTACAGCTCCAATCCCATTTAGTTTCAGTGTAAATACATCCTATAAAATCATTCTGTTTCTGACCATTTAATGACATATCCGTTAAGAAACAAAGTAAAACCATCCTTTCATTATTTCATTGTTTTTGGGGTATGCTTTTTATTTTTTTGGAGGGTATGCTCTTTATTGAATTCTAAAATAAAAAGCATTGTATTTGAATTATTAAATGGATAAAATGCAATGAATGTTGGACACTTTATTATTTTACCATTTTATTGCTGTCTACCTACACTGCTTATTTTTTCATTTATCAATAAATTAAAAAAATGTGAAACATAAAATATTAGGTAAATAAAATGTGCACAAAAATTATTAGGTAAGTACAACTTGTTACCATCATCTACTATCTTGTTACTTCTAGAATTATAGATTAACTACTATGTGTTACAGAATTTACATCTTTCTACCATGTTATTACCATATCATTACCCACTTATTACCAATCTGTAACCAAAATATTTCACTCTACATGTAATGATTATAACATACACTGATTAACCACTTTTCTACATTCATTGTCCATTTTATCAGTTCCTCACACCATATAGGATCACTTTGTAGTTTTATAAATACAGACAGTCCAGCTGTAGGAGTGTCTAATAGAGTGGACAGTAAATGAACACAATGTTTAAACACTCCAGCAGCGCTGCTGATCTACTCATACCAACATAACATACACTGATACACCACCACCATGTCAGTGTCACTGCAGTGTTGAGAATGACCCACCACCATATAATACCTGCTCTGTTGTGGTCCTGTGGGGTCCTGACCATTGAGGAATTGGGTAAAAGAAGGCTAACAAAATATGCAGAAAGACAGACTACAGTCTGTAATTACAGAACTACAAAGTGTTCCTGTACAGTCAGTGGAGATGATAAAATGGACCATGAATGTAGAACAGTGTTTCATCAGTGTGTTTGACAGTTTACCTTTTTTTTAATTAAATTATAAACAAAAATGTTCTCCTCAGTTTTTACTGTGTAAATGAAATCAGAATAACCAATGATGTAAGATTCCTCCGCAGTTAAAAGCATTTCTGCAGCAAGTTCAGTATAAGGTTCATATTTAAAAGGTCAGTTCTCAAGTAATGTGTAATGTGGGAGTAAAGTGTGTAAGTGTATGTTTAGTGGGTTCATTACTATTGTGTATCTGCAGGGGGCTTCCTGATCATGCACACCATTAAAGGTGTATGTCTGACGGAGCAGGCCGGGGTACCCCTGCTGCAAAGGTGTGACCCGTCTGACCGAGCTCAGGCCTGGAGCTGGACCGCAGACATGAAGCTAATCCACCATCAGTCCTCCCGCTGCCTGTGGGCTGACCTCAGCAGCAACCTCCCCAGACATGCACGGCTAGTGCAGCTCAGAGACTGTGACAGAGCCCCTGTGTGGAAGTGTTATGATGAGTGGGGCACATTTGGCCTGGCCCAACGGCCCATGTTCTTGAAGAAGCAGGGCTGGATGGTAGTGGTCCGGGCCGAGCCCCGATATTCCAACTGGACTACCTACACCAGTGGCTCGAATGGCAGGATGGAGCTGACATCCCTCTGTTGGGGTTCAGGTGAGTTTGCAGTAACACACACACAGGGGTGAACACTAAAGGGGTTGAACAATAATATTCTATGAATTGCAACCATTTTCTACAAAGTCTCTTCATTTGAGGGGCTCAAAAGTATAATCATCTCAAAAGCTGTTTCATGGGCTGCATGGGCTATTCCCTTATTAATATATCATCAGTTAAGCAGGATGATTCCAGGAGTGGCATTTGCATTTGGAAACTGTTGCTGTGAACACACAACCTGCAGTCAAAGGAGCTCTCAATGCAAGCCAAACAGACATCATTAGGCTGAAAAAAGATTAAATCCATCAGAGAGATGGAAACGTTAGGAGTGGCCAAATCAGCAATTTGGTACATTTTGGGGAGAAAAAGCTCAGGAACTCAGTCCTGGAAATCCACAACAGTTGTCAATGATCACAGAATCCTTTCCAGGGTGAAGAAAACCTTCACAACATACTTGGTCACTAGTGTTTATTGATGAAAGAAGCCAGAAGCAGGTGGTTGAATTCTGAAGTGTACAGGGATATACTTTCTGCTCAGATTCAATCAAATGCAGCTAGGTTGATCGGACAGCGATTCACAGTACAGATAGACAGTGACCCAGAACATACTGCAAAAGCAACCCAAAGTGGAGTCAAAGTGGAATATTCTGCAATGGTCAAGTCAATCACCAGACATCACCCTGATTAAGCATGTATTTCACTTGCTCAAGACAAAACCTAGCAACAACCAAAGACAGCTGCAGTAAAGGCCTTGCAAAGCATTACAAAGGAGGAAACCCAGCATTTGGTGATGTCCATGGGTTCCAGACTTCAGGCAGTCATTGCCTGCAAGGGATTCTCAACAAAGTATTAAATATTTAGAAAAATGGTTGCAAATGTGGTGAGTCTAGAATCCTGCTTGTGCTTTGCAGCAACTTCTTAACTTCTGCTGTAATGATCTGGGGAGCCATCACATACTGTAATCGGTCACTCCTAGTAGTATGTGCATCCTGGACATCCTGTGGCTACATGTTGCTCACCCACACAAAGCAAGGGTTTCCCAGGAATGTCTCTGACACATTGCAACACTTCCTTGGCCTCCCTGGCTAACAGTTTTCTTTTCAATCGAGTATTTGAGGGACCAGCTGAGATGCCATCTTCAGCAACCCACAAGCATGCAGGAGTTACAGGCTGAGCTACAATGTCTGCTGGAGAAAGTGTTGCAGGATGCCATACAGAATGCCAACCTAAGCCTCAATGCTCATTTGTATCTCATCTTTATTCAGGGCTGGCCCAACAGGTACGAGCCTCCTGTCAGTCATACAGTTTTCCCCAATAAACTTATCTTTTCACTAATACTGTAATCACATCTATCATCATTACATTCACACATATAAAGTTTTATTCATTTCAAACAAACAGATTAGTACCTGATGATGGGTAAAATAACACGCACTGAAGATTACCTTAGAAATGCTTAGAAAACATTTAGGCTATCAGTCAGTTCTCCGGTTGAGGGGGTGGTTTAGTGGGTACTGAAATCTGTTTCCACACACATTGTGTTCAAGGCCTGGTCAGCCATCACAGGAACCCCTCAGACACAGACCCTTCCTGTGTCTGAATCCACACACACACACACACACACACACACACACACACACACACACACACACACACACACACTGCATTATGGCTTTTTAAGAAAAAACTGGAGAGCTTTGTAACATCTCTCCCCCTATCACATAAGATGCTCCTGACACTAGGAGGTCGAACATAAGATCATGATGCATGTGAAGATACATGTGAAATCAGCCACAGTGTCTTTTCAAACTGCTACTATTGCATCAGTGCTGATCAGCCAACATGCTTGGAGGAAAACACTGGGTCCCCAGCTCAGATACAATGGCTAACAGACACCTGTGCCAGCCAGCATTGCATTGGGTGTGATGTGGGGAGAGAGCACCATCTACCCACCCAGAGACAGGCCACTCTCTCGCAGTTAAAACTGGGCTGTGCAAGTTTATGTTGAATGGCTTATCAATCAATCAATCAATCAATCAATCAATTAAATTTTATTTATATAGCGCTTTTTACAATAGCAAGTTGTCACAAAGCAGCTTTACAAGGATCCGGATCCAATTATCAGACATTGTGTTGAGAGGAGAATAAGGACAGATTAACTTCTTGACTGACCTGATCAATAGAGTATGTGATGAAACTGTTCATCACTGTTCAGTAAGAATATCATAAATCAGGGGTGGGGAGCCGAGGGCCAGAGTCCAGCAAACCAAGTGCATCTGGTAACAGGTGAGATGAATCAGGTGGGCTTGGGCAGCAAAAGCACAAAACTGCAGGAATCCGGCCCACCAGGACTGGACTTCCCACCCCTGCCATCATTAATGGAGACTTTTGTCCTCTGCTTTCATAACAGCTTAATAACCAGTAGTCTAGAATCTCAAATCTAAAATATTGTATCAACATTAAGACAAAAATGCTTGAAATATGTTCCCTTAAATGTAATTAATAATAACATATATGAGAGTTTCCCTTAAATTTTGAATAAACATTTTGGTTTATTCACAATATTATGTGTTTTTGAAATGCACTATTATTTAAAGTAAACATAACCATAACCCTGAATCAAACCAGTTTAAACAGATTTTAAACAAGTCTTGCACAGTATTCTCTTTTAGGGTAATGGTGTAAAATACCTGAAAGAGGTTTACTCATTAATGTTTAATGAGATTTCATTCTTTAAACAGGTACAACTACAGTATCCACTGGTAAGACCACTGCACAGATGACCACAGTGCAGTTCCCTCTTACAACTGGACACAGAACAATGACCCATACTGCACAAACAGTCAGAACCCGGACCAAACGGACCAGCACTACAGGTGCTGTGGAGGATAACATGGACAATACTGGCATGACAGACATAGTGAACTCTACACACACCTACACTACACACACTACAGGCCCTGTTGGTGCTACAGGCACTCGGGCCAATATTAAAAACATGGGGACTACAGGGACCCTGGGGACTGTAGGCACTACAGGTGCTCTGGGCACTGTGGGTATTACAAGCACTCTGGACACTACAGGCGCTTTGGGCAGTACTGGCACTTTGGACACTACTGGCACTTCAGACACTCTGGTCACCACAGGCACCCAGAGCACTGCTGGCACTCTGGGCACTGTGGGCACTACAGGCACTCAGGACACTACTGGCATTCTGGGCACTGTGGGCACTACAGGCACTCAGGACACTACTGGCACTCTGAGCACCATGGGCACTACGGGCACTACAGGCACTGTGGGCACTACAGGCACTCAGGACACTACTGTCACACTGGGCAGTACAGGTGCTATGGGCAATACAGGTGCTTTGGGCACTGTGAGCACTACAGGCATTCTGGGCACTACAGACACTACAGGGACCGTAGGAACTACAGGCACTGTGTACACTACAGGCACTATAGGCACAATTGGAACCATGGGTGCTACAGGAACCTTGGGCACTATGGATTCTACAGGGGCTCTGGGCACCATGGGCACTAGAGACCTTTTGGACACTGTAGGAATTCTTAATGAAGGGCACTCAGTTCACACAATTCAGCCTGGACTCCTCACTTCTAGTCACTTGACCAGAGATGGACACAGATCAGTTGTAGACCCACTCACCCAGCTCCCTGGCAAGCTCAGGGATGACATAAAAAATGTCACTGAATCATTCTTCTCAAATACCCACCCAACACACCAGGATTTCCTGCTTCAAACCACACCTGATATTACATCTACTCATAACCCCAGAGTGAGTCGCAGTGCCAAAACGGAGTCTCTTCCTTTTACTGATTACCCTCATACTGTGCTTTTGGTCACCAAATTGTCCACCCCCAAAACATCTGCCTCAACGTCCACTCAGACTCTTCCAGCATCCGACCCTCAGACTGACTTCAAAACTACAGGTGGAGATATGAAGACAGTGAGGACAGATTTCCCTCCTCCACCCTACAGAGCTCCAGGCAACAAAACAGATCTAATCCCACCACAGACCCCACCTGGACCTCCTCCTGTCACCATGCACCACACACAGACAACAGTACTCACTACCAGTCACCCCACACCTCCAGATATTGCTACCACTACAATCCCCTTTATAACTCCCAGCACCACCTCCACCACTACGACTTCAACCACAACCACTAACCAAGCTAAAACTATGCCTACAACAACAGAAACCACCACAACCATATTCACCACTACTATATTCACCACTACTGTTAGTCTGACTACAGCACCTACCACAGCTCCAACTACAAGTGCAACTACTTCCTCTACAACTCCAACAGCAGCCCCTACCACACACCCTACCACCACACCTCAGGTACGTTGAAGTGTTTTACACACTGTTCTGCATGACTATTATTTCTTTCTTGTCATCTTAGCCAGGAAACCAGTGAACAGTGTCTTGAGCAAGTCTAGAGTGGTGTCAGGTCCACTGCAATGGCACTTCAGCCTCAGGCACTCAGGTTCACAGAAGAAATCATACAATCTGGGCACTTTATAGGTTTATTTTATGGACACATCACATCACAGTCCCAACTACAGTTATGGAAGATCTGCATTTAAAAAATGTGTTTGTGAAGAAGATTAGACAGTGACTTCAGTACTTCTACTAAAGTGCATAATTTAGAGGATGCAGAAACATTCAGGTGGAAAGACTAAATGCATGGAACAGGTATGTCACAGGGTAAAGAGTGTTGTCTGTAAGAAATCTAGATCACACATGTAGCTCCTGATGTTTGGACACTTTATAATATGTATACAGCTTATATAAGTAACAAGTAAATAATGTGTAAACAGCTCTGCTTCTGTCAAAGTGTATAAAGATGTAATAGCTGTAGCCACTTTACTCTGAAACAAGATGCATCTATATGTCGGTTGTTCTCATTAGCACTTAAAACTGGGCTGTGTAAGTTTATGTTGAATGGATTATCAGCCATTGTGTTGAGAGGAGAATAAGGACAGATTAACGTCTTGACTGACCTGATCAATAGAGTATGTGATGAAACTGTTCATCACTGTTCAGTAAGAATATCTTAAATCAGGGGTGGGGAGCCGAGGGCCAGAGTCCAGCACGGATTCCTGATTTCCCTGCTCCAGCAAACCAAGTGCATCTGGTAACAGGTGAGATGAATCAGGTGGGCTTGGGCAGCAAAAGCACAAAACTGCAGGAATTCTTTCTAAAACCAGACCTGATGATGTCACTGTGATTGTAGATGATGTGCAGAAATGGTAACTCACCCTGCGCACTGTTGACTGTCCCCTTTTCTCCTAGGTGGACACAACTGTGGTGAAGTGTGTGGTGAACCAGACTGAAGTAGTGACTGGGACAGACTGGGCCATGCTGAGCTTTTCTGCTGCTGGGGGCCTCTGCCTCTTCAGAGTGCTGCAGCGCAATGACTGGTCAACAAACTGCACACACACCAACACAAAACCCAACTCACACACCAGCGTACACACCTGCACACTGCAGCATTTAATACCAGGAACCAACTACAGTGCGGAAATCTTCTCTCAGACTGATGGAGAACGCTTCAGCATCACCTTCCAAACTGGTGAGGATCTGCTACCTATGTTTATGGTTTTCTCTGATTCAAATCCATTGAGGTGTAAAGTGAATTACACAAATGATCACTTTCCAAACACATATGGACACGTCTATCTTCTTTGGCACTGAAAAAAAAAAAATCCTTGATTCTCTAAAACAGCAGCTTTACAGGAGAACCACCTTCTTAACTTCCAGGAGAGGTTCAAGTAATGAGAGTAATGAGTAATGGAGCATTTTTATTGGTCCTTTCATCATGAAGTTCTGATACAATGAACAAAACAGCTGTTCAAACCTGAAAAATAGTAATTCAAGGTTTTATTGTGAATAATATCCTGCTATATGAGTTTATTATTGTTGTTATTGTTATCATTATGGACTTGGTTTGGAGTTGCTACCTGTTGTAAAGGAAGGCTTGGAGGCAAGTTGCATGATGAGGAATCATCTCTTAAGTGTTTACTTCCAGAAGTTTCTCTCTCCTGCCTCTCGTTTCCTGTCTTCATTGTTATGTGTTCCAGCGGATGCAGGAGGCTGCGCTGTTTGGACGAGAGGACACATGCAGGAACATTCAATTTGAATCAGGGGACCTTTAGCAACTCCTCAGTGGCCTTGAAATTTCCGGATGCTATGTCTGATTGGAATTCAGCATGTTTCATGCTGTTCCCTGAGTGTAAATGTACCCAGTCACTGTAGAACCATTATTAATCATATCTCCTCTACTTCCTGTACAAGTACTGCCCCAGAATCAATCAAAATGTCAAACCCAACATATGGTCACTTACACAAACATTGACCGAACTGATTTTCAGGTCCGTGTAAAATGGGAGACATGGGTGTCAGTGAGTGAATGGAAACATCAGTGAATTACCTGATTCATTAACCCAGGTTTATCACAGTGTTTCTCAACCCTGGTCCTGGAGACCCCCTACCCTTCACACCCTTTAGTTGATTCCCTGCTTTTTCACACCCACTACAACTCTGCCTGAGTTGATTAGTTGAATTGTGTGTGTTGGCAGCAGGAAAGCACTAAAGTGTGCAGGTTAGGGGTCTCCAGGGCCAGGATTGAGAAACAGTATATTTGATTCTGCCAGTATAGTCAGGTTTGTTTGTTGTGCGTGGCAGCTCCTGGAGATGTGACCTCAGTGCTTCTCTGTTCTTCCTCCTCAATTTTTCTTTGAGCACAATGAGAGGAAGCTGTTCCAGCATTCTGATGTCTCCACTAGTTGTGTAACATCCATCTGTGTTTTGCTCCTTGGAGTCATTATTTCACATTTGTTCCTATTTATGCTTATGGATATTTCTCAGGGAATGTTACAGCAGATAGAACTTTTCAGGAATGCAGTTACACTACAATGAGTATGAGATTAGTGCTACAGAGGAGAAATGTTCAGACATCATACTGCCTCTCCTCAGTCACTCCTTACTGCCCCTCTTTACATATGCTGTGTAAAGATTAAGGGGCACTACAGTGTCATTTGTCTTTATTGCAGTGGTATAAAAGTGAGTGACACACCCCATCTATAGGTGGAGCCCAGTATTAAAAAAATCTAACACAAAATACTGCTTTAAGTAGAGGTTGATAGAAGGTTATTAATTTAATCTATGATGAAAGTGCCTGAACTGATCCAGTAGCTTCCTTTCTGTGCAGATCCAGAGTGTCCAGCAGGTTTGGAAATTATTCCAGATTGGACCATTTTTGTGGACCCATGGCTGCAGGTAGCGTGGCAGCACTCTAGAGGCCGAGTGGACTTTTATGAGCTAATGCTTTTGGATGATGGGACTGGTGAGGTTAAGAAGGCCAAGGTGATGGGTGGCTCTGTGCCAAAGTTTAACTTCACACATCTGATCCCTGGGGCCCGCTACACACTCCAACTAGTGGCCAGGACTGGGAACAAGACCTCTGTAGACATTACAGAGACCACATCGACAGGTAGGCTCTCTCTGTTTCTTTAGTTACAGGACCGTGATTCTCTGAATAGCTCTGATTATATTCACTCACTTTCTCATTTAATCTAAAGCCCTGGTACTAACTCCTGTCTGAGTTAACTGAAGAACAGTGAGGCCAGAGTAAAGTGTAGACATGTAATGGTTAGTGCAGTGAGTGAAGCGTAGAAATGCACTGGTTAGTGTAGTGAGTGAAGTGTAGAAGTGCACTGGTTAGTGCAGTGAGTGAAGTGTAGAAGTGCACTGGTTAGTGCAGTCAGTGAAGTGTAGAAGTGCACTGTGAGTGAAGTGTAGAAGTGCACTGGATAGTGCAGTGAGTGAAGTGTAGAAGTGCACGGGTTAGTGCAGTCAGTGAAGGGTAGAAGTGCACTAGTTAGTGCAGTCAGTGAAGTGTAGAAGTGCACTGGTTAGTGCAGTCAGTGAAGTGTAGAAGTGCACTGGTTAGGGCAGTGAATGAAGTGTAGAGGTGCACTGGTTAGTGCAGTGAATGAAGTGTAGAAGTGCACGGGTTAGTGCAGTCAGTGAAGTGTAGAAGTGCACTGGTTAGTGCAGTCAGTGAAGTGTAGAAGTGCACTGGATAGTGCAGTGAATGAAGTGTAGAAGTGCACTGGTTAGTGCAGTCAATGAAGTGTAGAAGTGCACTGGTTAATGCAGTCAGTGAAGTGTAGAAGTGCACTGGTTAGTGCAGTGAATGAAGTGTAGAAGTGCACTGGATAGTGCAGTGAATGAAGTGTAGAAGTGCACTGGTTAGTGCAGTCAGTGAAGTGTAGAAGTGCACTGGTTAGTGCAGTCAGTGAAGTGTAGAAGTGCACTGGTTAGTGCAGTCAGTGAAGTGTAGAAGTGCACTGGTTAATGCAGTCAGTGAAGTGTAGAAGTGCACTGGATAGTGAATTAAGTGAAGTGTAGAAGTGCACTGGATAGTGAATTAAGTGAAGTGTAGAAGTGCACTGGATAGTGCAGTGAATGAAGTGTAGAAGTGCACTGGTTAGTGCAGTCAGTGAAGTGTAGAAGTGCACTGGTTAGTGAAGTAAGTGAAGTGTAGAAGTCCACTGGTTAGTGCAGAAAATATTACAGAATTCAGAATATTTGGTAAAATAAAACAATGTGCAGCCAGTGTTTAGGTTGAATGGTGTTTGAAAAACGTTTAGTGTGTGTTGAGAGAAACACTACCTCTGCTTGAGGATCCTGGTGTGAGGAAGTTTGAGGGAGGAAAGCTGAAAGCGAAGGTGGCTGAATTTAGAGATCAGGAATGTGTCTTTGGGCCGGACGCAGTGGCAGACAGCAGGAAACCAGTGCAGCTCTGTCCACAATAGTGCATAGAGGTGGAAAGTATGTCCAGGACAAAAGACACATTCCTTAACTACCCTACATTTCTAATATACCTTTATTCTCCTTCATCTTTAGATCATACATTTGATCCATTTCCTGGCAGATTTGGGAATTTGTTTAAAGATTAACATCTTCATATGTAATATATAGTGTAGTATAGTATGGTATAGTTTTAATATAGTATAATATAGTATAGTGTATTGTAGTATTGTTTGGTGTAGCATAGCATAGTGTTATATAGTAAAGTACAGTGTAATATGGTGTATAGTACAGTGTGGTATTGTGTGGTGTAGTATAGATTAGTATAGAATAGTATGATGGAGTATAATGTTGTGTGGAATAGCAAAGTGTAGTATCCTGTGGTGGAGTAGAGAGTGGTGTAGTATATTGTTTAATAGTATAGAGTGGTGTAGTGTAGTACAGTGCAGTATTGTATAGTATGGTATAGTACAGTGTTTTGTAGCATAGTGTAATATTAAACAATGTTTATTGAGATTATAAATGTATTTTTACATGTAAGTTTTTATTTACTCTACCAGCTCCATCGGCTGTGAGCAGCCTGCAGGTCTCAGCATCCTCCACCCACATCAATGTCTCCTGGCAGCCAGGGCCGGGACGGAGGGAGGAATTTTGGGTAATTCTGAGTCATAGAGCTGAGTTGGTCCGCAGTCTGGTGTTTGGGAGCACGGTCACCTCCTGTGTCCTCTCTGACCTCACCCCTGGGACTCCCTACACTGTCACCGTGGTTACAGATGCTGTTGGGAAACAACAAAACACCACTCGAGACCTTTGGACAGGTGACTCCACCTTTACCTGTGATCTTTAAACAACAGTAACAAAATGGACTTTTAGAGAGCTTTATAAATCCATCTGCCTACATATCATTAAACCATGTGGAGCTGTTCAGTAACTCCAATGGAAATGATTATATGGTTTCTGACAGTGTACTTCTCACTCTTAACTACTTTGTTACCTGCCTTGTTTACAGTGTTCATTAGCGAAGGCCTTTAGGGAGTTCATTTGTTTATGTGATGTCAATGGACGTGTTTTTTGCAGCTCCCACTCCGGTCACTGCTCTGATTCTAAAGAATGATGGAAGTGAGGTCAGTCTGAACGCCTCCTGGACTCTTGCTGTGGGTGGAGTGGATAATTACCTGGTCAGCCTGTCCTCCTCCTCTTCATACTTTCAGGATCAGCACATCACACTCCTCCCAAACACATCCCATTGGCTTTTTGCCGGACTCACACCTGGACGATCCTATGAGGTGACTGTGAGGACCAGGAGTGGACAGCTCAGTGCTGAGGTCAAAGCAGCTGGTAGAACAGGTGAGCACAGGAAGGCAAGCTGATTGGTCAGTGTGGAAACACCAGTGCTTCTAGAAGGGAGGATTTACCCTATCCATGGGAAAGAATGCTTAGTTATTCAAACACATGCAGCTGTACTTTTACAGGTTTTTAACAGCATTCTCCAGAAATGTCTTGAATATTTTGAATTTCTTTTTGGTTTTAATGTAAAACCATACATAAACTCTCTTTCAGTTCCTGGTAAAGCTGTGCAGTTGAAGTGTTTTGGTCTGAGTGATCAGAGGACTCTGAAGTTGACTTGGGCCCCCCCTGAGGGCGAGTGGCAATTTTACCGGGTGCTGCTGTTGAATGGATCCTCTGCGCTGGTGAATCGCACCATAGGCCGGATGGCACAGGAGTTTGGATTCTCCGGCCTAGATCTCATCCCTGGCAGACTGTACACAGCAGTGGTTGCTGTGTGCAGTGCCTCTCTGACCTCTACACAGTCCTGCCAGGGAAGACTGGGTCAGTCTGATTTTAAAGTGATTGTATGGCACAACAGTCACACTTTTCATTTGACCTTTTTTCAGTTTTTCAAGTTTAACCACTTCCCAGTAAATCAGCCAAGGCATGTTTGTTAATCTCTACCTGTTGGCTTTAACACTGATATCTAGTTCCAGTTTTAATTGCCCCAACTGCCCCAATTGCAACAACTGGGGCAATTAGGTTTTATCAGAACGATCTCTTTAACACCAGCATATTATCAATGTTGTCACACCATTTTTAATTCTTTCCTTCCTCTCAGCGCCCAAGCCTGTTCAGCAGTTGCAGATCCGTCACAGTGGAGAGAAATCTTTGTATGCCCAGTGGCGCCAACCAGTGGGAGAATGGGAGAGCTACACTATCTTGTTGAGAGGCAGAGATGGAGAAGTACAGAGAAGGTCACTGAGCAAAGATGTGAAAGAGTGCAGCTTCAATGACCTCATACCTGGACACCAGTACACTGTTACTGTGGTAACAAACAGTGGAGAGCTGAACAGCTCCGCCTCTGTCATGGCACGCACCTGTGAGTTACATACCTGCCATCTCACAATCACCTTAACACTTCTCCAAATCGCCACATTTTATATGTACTCTATGATACACACTGAACTAACCAACCACCCATGGTTTACCACAGTAAACCACTTCCTTCTGTGAACAACACCCATGCCTACACCCATGTCTGTTCCCATTAGGCTGTGGCTGATTTCTTTAGAAAGTGCCACATTTCTTAAGCATCTACATTTGCTTTAACCTCCTAGGACCTGGCATCCACATGTGTGGCGTCCACACAAAGACCTGACTCTATGTGGCATGCCACAAAACAACATCATGCAGTTCTTTGAATTTCGAATGGACCTTCTTGGCTTAGCATGCCAATGACAGCTCTGACTTTTCAGAACAGGATGACCCAGATGTGTTAGTCCAAGGGGAAAAAAAATGCTACTGTATTCAGCCACAAAATAAATGTTTTTGTTCTTTGTTTTTACACTAATCAGGTGCCAATTAGCCCAAATAGCAAAGAGAAATAAAAAATGCATGCCATGCAAAAGTTCGGGACTTAATGCAGATACATGGATACAGAAATATAGTGTATTAGTAGTTTTATATATATATATATTTTTTTTTTTTTTTTTTTTTTTTTGTATTTTAAAATCAAAATCAAAATTTTTGTATTTTAAAAATTTTTCTCTGCAGAAAAGTCCAGTCATTTGAGAGAGGGTGTGTCAACGCTTCACACTAAATTACAGAAATGAGAGACTGAAAAGAGCATTTTTACATTGATTTATTCTCTTTTGAAACCAATTCTGGCTGAAGAAGCACATGTATAGTTAGTCAAAATGTTTGACTTCTGATCTACATTAAGCTGACCATCAAAAATGTCTGTACAGCATTTCTGTTCTGTCCCAGAACTGACTTGAGTGTAGCAGCTGTGTCTGTGTTCCCCTGATTTCCATGCCACTATGTGGGTCAGAACTGGACTAGGGCTCATTTGCTAACTTCTCAGAAGTGCTAACTTCAGAGAACTACAACACTGGATCCCACTTGTGCTCATTGTTGTTTGCTTAAACTTTTGTTTGCTTTTGTTTTATTAAACCCTGTTACTTTCATTGCTGAAAGGTATTTAGTAAATAGAATATATGTGTGTGTGTGTGTGTGTGCGTGTACGTGCAGTTCCAGCAGGTGTTCAGGTGCTGAATGTGAGTAATGAGGGCTGGACGGACGCTCTGCAAGTGAGCTGGGAGAAAGTAGCAGGAGAAATTGATTCATGTCGTCTGTTGCTCATCCACGACAGCGTCATCATCAAGAACGAGAGTGTTCTGGCACCCGCCACCTCACACCACTTTCAGGCCCTCAAATCCGGCACCCTCTACAGGGTGGTGGTGACCACAGTGCGCAGTGGCATGTCCTCCAAGCAGGCAGTGGCTGAGGGGCGTACAGGTATGAGTCGCACTGTTTAGAGACACCTACATTCCTGACACGTTCTGCAGTGTTCATGTACTAATATAGAAACATTAGGTGCTCAACAAAAGCCAGGCTCCTCACTGAATCTGAGGAAATGGCTCTTATCTGGAATAACAGGAATATTCCTGGAATTTTCAGGAAGTTCTCACCATGTGGAGGCTGACCGTGCAAAGGCTTCCTGTTGGGCTGTTGTTTGTGTGAGAGGATGTTGTACTATTCTGAGTTGTTCTGAGTTTCAGCTGATGGTTTCGCAGGCTGTGAAGCCTCTGGACCCTGATGCAGAAATAGTTCCTAAATAAGAACCTCACCAGCTTATAGCTTGTTGAAAACCTGAAACACAACATTCCATAACATCTGATAACATCCCACAACACCATGTAACATCCCAGAACATTCAATGATATTGAATAATATCCCATAACAACCTGTAACATCTAATAATGTTCCATAACATCGGATGAAATCCAGTAAAAATATCAGATTAACATATTGTTTACAGTATGATCTGTTTCTATGATCTGTGTATGATTGATAATGGTTGTTGATTGGTAGTGCCTGCGGCAGTGCGGGAGGTGTCAGTCAGCAATAATGGGAGGATGGACTTCCTCAGTGTGTCATGGAGGCCAGCGCTGGGCGAGGTTGACAGCTACCTGGTCACTCTGAGTGACCGGGAGAGAACTGTCCACACACTAACTGTGTCCAAGTCCAGTCCAGAGTGTGTGTTCAAGTCTCTGGTGTCTGGAAGGCTCTACAACATCTCAGTCACCTCCCGCAGTGGGGTGTACAAGAACCACACAGTGGTCCAGCATCGAACACGTAAGGACTTTCTCTTTCAGCATGATGTTCAGAACCACATTTCCTAGCCGGTTACACTTCTACTACATACTACATTCAATTAATCTTGATCAAGATGGTGCATAATTTAGTTGTCCTATAAAAGTGTCATAAAATACACACACCAACAGGTTAAATAGCACATGTATGGTGTATACAAGATTTGTAAACATATGTGTTCATTTTCAGAGCCATCCGCTGTTCTGACCCCGACGGCAACCCACATGGCACGGGACGACTCTCTGAAAGTCTACTGGCGTCATGCTGCTGGAGATTTTGACTATTACCTGGTGGCCATCAAACACAACAATTTATTCCACCAGAACCGGACGGTATCCAGCTCTCAAAATGAGTGTGTGTTCAGCGGCCTGGTTCCAGGGCGACTGTACACGGTCATTGTTATAACCTGGAGTGGAAATTATGAGTCCAGTGTGTCCACACATGGGCGCACCTGTAAGTAAAGAGCAGAACAACTGATTCATTACACCATTTAGCTAAGAATTATTCTCTGTCTTAAATCCCCTGTGTTTATGAGAATATGTGCTGTGCAGAACATGTCTGTCGATGTGCCCTCCAAACCCACTATGGTGTTTGCTGTTTTAGTACCTGCAGCAGTGCAAAACCTGACACTGGCTGAACGTGGTACTGAGGAGCTGAAGGTCACCTGGTCATCTGCACCTGGAGATGTGGATCACTATGAAGTTCAGCTGCTCTTCAATGACATGAAGGTGCTTCCCCCCATCACACTGAGCAGCACCACCGCCCACTACCTACTGTCCTCCCTTACACCTGGACGCCTCTACAAGATTGTGGTGTCCACCTTCAGTGGACCAAACCTCAGCACACAGTTCATTGAGGGCAGGACAGGTACTACACAAATGATAAAATGATAATGATTTAGTTAGTTACCTATTTTCAAGTCAACGGAGTTAGATGTAGTTAGATGAGTTCGCTATTTCAGGTGGCAGAATTAGTGGTTTGTATTCAGTAGAGTAGAGTTACGTTTAGCTGTTTTCAGTTTGCAAAGTTAGAATTTGCTGTTTTTAGTCAGCAGACTAGGAATGAGCAATTTTCAGTCAGTTTTGTTAGTAAAAAAGACAAAAGAAGGCTCTGTATTTGAGGAAAATGCCTTAAGAAGTACTGTTTAGTATGTGCGAAACCATGGGTACTCTGTGACCTGCTGTGTCTGTGTGTTTTCAGTTCCGAGTAAAGTGAAGAATATCCACATCAGTAATGAGGGACAGACCAGCAGCCTGCGGGTTAGCTGGACTCCAGGTCAGGGTGATGTGGACAGTTACTGTGTCTCCATTTCTGGTCCAGGACGGTCACAGGATATCCAGCCCATTCCTAAACGTGTTAATGAAATCACCTTCCACTCATTGCAGCCAGGACAGGAGTACAGCATCACCATCCAGTCCATCAGCGGGTTACTCATAAACAACAGTACTGCCACTGCCCGTACAGGTACACTCCGGGCACTTTAAAGGCCATATCATATGAAACATAATTTTTTACACGAATGTACAGGTAATGACCTTTCTTGTCTAAATTTAACGAACACCTCAGTCTGGTAGAGTACAGCAGTTTAACTCTCAGTGATTTCAAATCCACATACTGGTACAGAGTGAAGTGAGGAACAGCAATCTGAGACCCATTTCAGTACTGGTTTACTTCCTCTTGTTGGTTAGTCTGAATCTCTGCACTGTTAAATGTTCTGTGAGAAGTATGAGCAGAATGAACATAAAACTAGATGATCAAGTCTGATACAGTTGTCTCTCTCTCTCTCTCTCTCTCTCTCTCTCTCTCTCTCCAGTCCCCTCATGTGTGGTGTCTCTGAAGGCAGTGGGAGGTGTGAGTGTGTCTAGTGTGTTGGTGAATTGGCGTGCAGGATTGGGAGTGTATGATGGGTTCAGTGTGGTGCTGCAGGATGAGCGAGGTATCTTTTTGGGAAACAGCTCGAAGCCCCGGGACACACTTCATCACGTCTTCACACACCTAACTCCGGGCAAGAAGTACCGCATCCTTGTATACACTCTCAGTGGGGGTGTCCAGAGTGCCGCTGCCGAAACTGAGGCTCGCACACGTATGCACAAGTGTCTCTCCTACCATACATTATTACTGTGTTATAAAATTAATTAGTAGCAGCTGTAGATAATTATTAGATAATTGTAGATAATTGTGTTATAATTGTATATATATATATATATATATATATATATATATTTGTGTGTGTGTGTGTGTGTGTGTGTGTGTGTGTGTGTGTGTGTGTGTGTGTGTTTGTATTTGTGGTTGTGTGTGTGTGCTGCAGGTCCAGCATCTGTTTCTGATCTGTCTGTCCAGAGCAGCTCATCCAGCAGCCTGGTTCTGTCCTGGTCTGCTCCGGTGGGGGAATTTGATGGATTTGATGTTTTTCTCTATACGAACACTGAGGTTCAGCAAGACCATAAGAGTGGGGGGGCTGCAATGCTGAGCTGTTCCTTCAGCAGCCTCACTCCTGGCACAGCCTACAAAGCCGTGGTTCTGGCCCGCAGTGGACAGCACTCCAATCAGTCCTTCATCTGGACCAGGACAGGTTAGCTTTATTTGCAGTAAGAGGTATCAGTACCTGTAGGTTGCAGCTTCCACCTGTACTGGTGGACAGTGGCCATAATATAACAGTTTGTACTCATACTGGTCTATTTTTGATCTAGTGTAATCATTCACCACTGGAACTCTATATCTGGAGTGCACATTTGCACAATTTAACACATATTCAAACAGTACAGTTGAATTATATATGACCATTGGATCTGGATTGCTTTCAGGTAGATACAGGTAGAGTTGTATAATGCAGATGTGAACTGAACCCATTAATAAGCCTTGTTGTTGTTTGTTGTAGTTCCAGCAGCAGTGGCTGCACTGCAGGTGGAAAGCAGGAACAGTACAGGCAGTCTGTGGGTCGGCTGGGAACAAGCAGATGGTGAGGTCAGCGGATACATGCTCACCCTCTACAACCCTGACCATTCCAAGCAGGCTGAACGCAACCTGGGGCCAGAGGTCAGAGGTCATGTCTTCACAGGCCTGGTCCCTGGGCGCCTCTACACTGCTGTCATCCACACACAGAGCGGAGACCTCACCAACATGGCAACTACCAAGGGCAGGACAGGTCAGAACATGCTGTCAGGATCAGAGGCTTTAAACATTGTAAACATTAACTCAACACTCTTAATGAACATTCATTTGAAATGTGGATAAATAAATATCAATAAATTCCAAGAAATTGGAATTCTGACACCAAGTGTATCTCATATTAAAACAGTATTGCCCAGGCACATGTGTTTAGTGTATCACAGCTTAGGGGTGTGTGACTGTAACGGGTGTGTGAGGACTTGCTGCTGCATGTTATAGACAATAAATAATAATAACATAATAATCAATTAAGTTTTGTTTATTTAGTGTCTTACCACAGACATCAGACACTGTCCACAATTGAATGTGCAAATCTTTTTTCTAACATTTTTGCTGCACAATCTTAGAAAGGCTTTGCACTGTTCTTTACCCCCAGACCCAAAGCCACCTGTATCCTTCTCACATGGAGGAATCACAAACACATCTGTGGAGATGACTTGGAGCAGTCCAGAGGGCACAGACTATGACAGCTTTGACCTGCAGTGGACCCCCAGCGACAAGCTGTCTGTGTTTAACCCGTACCACAGCCGCACTTCTGGCAGCAGGCTGTTGAAGGATCTTTACCCTGGCCGGCTATATCGATTTAGTCTGCGCACCGTCAGCAGCTCCAATGGACACCCAGCCTACAGCCAGCCCATCTACCAGAGCATCCGCACCAGTCAGTACCTCTCATCTGTTCACCAGTTGATTTTAAAAATATGTTTTTGATCCAAAACTTTGGTTAAACAGTATTTCAGGTAGTGCATGCACCTAGTGAAGGTTTTTAGAGTTTCACACCAGACCTCACTCAGTTAAAGATAATTTATATTTTGCTGTACAATTCAAATGTATTATTCTATCCATCTCTCAGAACCTCAGAGGATCCAGAACCTGCACTGCAGGCCCCTCAGCTCCACTGCTATCTCTTGCTCATGGAGCCCCCCAGAGGCAGACTATGACTCTTATACCATTGAGTGTTCACGGCAGGATGTCCCAGCACTGGTGTATTCTCAGCGAACAGCGCGTAACACCACACTGTATCACATCACTGACCTGGAGCCACACCGGCGCTACAGCATCTCCCTTAAAGTCATCTCTGACACCATGACCAGTGAGGCAGCCAAGGACAGTGTTGTCACCATGATTGACCGTGAGTACACTGACCTTTTTTCTGCTCCAATAAATGTCCAAAACCATCTGAAAATTGACGTAAAACAAAACACACAGTAATAACTTGTGAGTGTTGTGAGGTTTTCACAAGGTGTTTGAGCATTGTGGCTGATGGGATGTTATAAATGTTGTGAGTGTTATGAATGTTATGTATGTTATGAGGAGTTTTGTGTCAGATGAGGTGTTATGAGCTGTTGTTCCATGTTATGAGTTGTATTATGAGGTTTAATTTGGTGTTCTGAGTGTCATGGGTTATGATGTGCTATGAGTTGTTGTAGCAGTGAACTCCTGCTGTGTTTGCAGGACCCCCACTGCCTCCCATCTACACCCGAGTCAGTGATGTGACAGGACTCATCACCAAATCCTCAGTATTCTTCCGCTTCAACTGTAGCTGGTTCAGTGACGCCAATGGTGCCGTGAAGTTCTTCACTATCATTGTGGCTGAATCTGCAGGTCAGAACCCCAACACCCTTGACCCCTGAAACCCAGTTTGAGTGCATCTGTAAGCAGTTAACTCACTTTACACTGTATTCTCATTAACCCACTATGCAGCGGCGCTTGTTTTTTCTGTGAAAGGCAACAACACTGGTTATTTGAATCCAGTAAGAATTATAGTGTATTCTTCCTTTATTCCAGAAAGAATTATAGATCCAATATGAATCATTATCCAGTATAAACGATAATATATCTTTACCTTAATCCAGTATGAATTATTGTGTAGATTTACATTAACCCAGTTTGAATTATAGTGTATAGTCTTACTTTAATTAGGTAGGAATTATAATATAGATTTATTTTAATCCAGTATGAATGTGCAGTGTGTGACAGTAGGAACTGCAGCAAACAGTCTGCTGGCTGGACCCCTCAGTGTCACTTGTCTGCCTCATGCTTTCTGTTTATAGAGACCGAAGACGTTCAGCCAGAACAGCACCACCCACTGCCCTCTTACTGGGACTACAGAAGCAACAGCTCCATAAAGTTGTATCAGACCAAATACTTTGAAAGCAAGTGTGGGGAGGGTCCAGAGAGTGCCACACAAGGATTTGACATTGATCTGGGAACAGGTATGGACATCCTTGGGGGCAGCTGTGACCACCGACTCACAAAAGACATGGTCAGAGATCAGCCAGGATTCTGTGATGGTCCGCTCAAACCCAGAACCTCCTACAGGTGAGCTCTAATTGTCCCACAGCAGCACAGGATTAACACCTCATTATTTCCTTTGATCTGTTCAGTTTAGTAAATAATTGTGTATTAAAATGTACAGAAGTGTGTCTCTGTGATGTATTTATTTACTTTCAACATCAACTATACGTGTCTCTTTTAGTAGTTTAGTATTTGTATCTAACAGTTTGGTCTCTAGTTTGTTTATGTTTTAATTCATGCACTCAATGCACATTCTCTCTCTCTCTCTCTCTCTCTCTCTCTCTCTCTCTCTCGCTCTCTCTCTCTCAGATTGAGTGTTCGGGCATTTACTCAGTTGCTTGATGAAGATCAGCAAGAGTCTTTCTCTCCTCTTTTTACTGATACCTACTTGTCCATGCCCTTCCTCACACATGCAGGTACAGGTGTTTGTGTGTGTGTGTGTGTGTGTGTGTGTGTGTGTGTGTGTGTGTGTGTGTGTTTGTGTGTGTGTGTGTGTGTGTGTGTGTGTGTGTGTGTGTGTGTGTGTGTGTGTGTGTGTGAGTGTGTGTGGTGCTCATGGTGTTGTGTTCCTGCAGAGCCTGTTGGGGGAATCATTGAAGGGGTTAGTGCTGGGCTGTTCCTGATCGTGTCAGTGGTGGGGATCACTGTGCTGCTGATCTGTAGACAGAAAGCTCATAAAGTGTGAGTACACACACACGCACGCACGCACAAATGCACACACACTTCTATAGTTTCTGTTTTCTGTTAAGCACACAGTTTTTAAAGTGGGTCAGGGGACACCCAGTGCTTCCTAAATTACATCCTTTTCATTTACATTAATGGCATTTTGGCAGACACTCTTATCCAGAACAACTAACAAAAGTGCTTTGCTGTTTACTCAGAAAATATTCTTTGCTAGTTAGTAGAGACTCGAATCTAGAGATACCTCAAGCTTAGATGCTACCAAATATAAATATCACAGTGGATACCTCAAAATTGTACACATTTTCACACAAGACATGTGTGTGCTGTGCTTCTGCAGCGTGCAGGAGCCGGTGGTGCGGATGAGTGTGAGGAGGGAGAGACCAAACCATACTGGGCCACACTCTGCTATCAGGGGGTACAGCTTATTATTATTTTACATTTTACATGATTTCAGGTCTGATCTCTCACACACTCACACACACACACACACACACACACACACACACACACACACACACACACACACACACACACACACACAAACTGTACACACATACAGTTATACACTAATTTCTATTTTCATTGTTTACTTTTTAGGAATCGACGTATCTCCAGGTATGCTATTTGAGCTGCTTTCACACACACACACACACACACACACACACACACACACACACACACACACACACACACACACACACACACACAAACACACACACACACACACACACACACACACACAGCTGTTTCTCTTACTCAGATCTACTATTATTTGCAGCCCCATTAAACTTCTGCAGTTTGAAGCTCATCTTACTAAACTACAGGCGGACTCAAACTACCTGCTTTCACAGGAGTATGAGGTACATTCATACACTCACACCAACACTACCCATATTCAGGAACTGTCTGTCACAGACTGACCCTACTGATTTTCTTTCAAAGGATCTGAAGGATGTTGGTCGGAACCAGCCACTGGACACTGCATTACTGCCAGAGAATCGTGGGAAAAATCGCTACAATAACATTCTGCCTTGTAAGACTGTTGGTTCTCAGCACATCTGGTTCAGTGTGGTCTCCCCATAAACACAACTCTGAGCTTCATATGAGCTTCTTCTCTCTGGGTTTTTGTTTCAGATGATTCCACACGAGTCAAACTCTCCTGTGTGGACGATGACCCCTGTTCAGATTACATCAATGCCAGTTACATTCCTGTATGACTATGTTCTTTCTTACCTGACCTTCTGCAAAATTTGGCCCTCATTCTGCTCAAGGGAACAGCACTGTCCCTGTAATACAGTGCAGTACAGTGTTATATAGTGTAATACTGCCAACGGTGTTTGTTATACATTGTAGTACAGGGAAATACAGTGTAGGAGTGTTATACCATATAATACTGTAAAAAAGAGTGTACATAGTGCTTCTGAGTGAAGTACAGGGTAATATTAGTAATGTTATATAGCATAATACTGTGAAATACAGTGTAACAGTAGTATGCATTGTAGTACAGTGTAGTACTGTATTAATAGTAGCGTAAAATATACAGTTAAATAGTGTATATTGTGTAGAGCAATGCTAATGCAATACAGTGTAATACAGTGTTATACAGTGTAACAAAGAGTAGTATAGAGTGCAGTAAGTGTTGATAATGTGTCTGATATGTGTCTCATGTGTTGAAGGGAAATAACTTCAGGAGAGAGTACATTGCCACCCAGGGGCCACTCCCCGGCACCAAGGACGACTTCTGGAAGATGGTTTGGGAGCAGAATGTGCACAATGTTGTCATGGTGACACAATGCGTAGAGAAAGGGAGGGTAAGTGGAAGGACAAATGTTTTACTCAATTCTCCACTGGTTACCACTTAACATCACAGTGTGTGTGTGTGTGTGTGTGTGTGTGTGTGTGTGTGTGTGCGTGTGTGTGTGGTCCTACAGGTAAAATGTGATCACTACTGGCCTTTTGATCAGGACCCATTGTACTATGGAGACCTCATTGTCCAAATGCTGTCTGAATCTGTACTGCCAGAGTGGACCATCCGGGAATTCAAAATCTGCAGCGTGCGTATACTACAGTTTATTATGATTGCTTAGAGCCACATTAACACATTACCCAGTGTGTGTAGTTACGTATTCTAGGCTTCATATCTCATATATCTGCATAATACTAAAATGTACATTACCTCCATGTAATCATGTGCTTTTATAGTGCTTACACCTGAAAGTTTATAGTAGACAGCCATGTTTGATCATTTGAGTCACAGGTGTGGTATTTGAAAGACAGTACCTTGACATACCAATGAATCACACATCATATTTCAATGTTTAATGTAGAGAAATGTGTTCAGTGATGTATTGAACTGTGGATTTAGTTTTCCGCTAAAAGTGTGAGCATGAAAGTTTGGTTATAGTTGTGCTGATCTCATTATCACTTTCTCATTTTCACATTTACATTTAAGGCATTTGGGAAAGCTCTTACCCAGAGCGACTTACAAAAGTGCTTTGCTGTTTTCCTTTTTCACACAAGATATGGTGTTATTATAACCGGATTCTAGCCTCTTACTAGTTAGTAGAGGCTAGAATCCAGACTTTCCTCAAGCTTACATGCTGCAGAAAACTAATGTCAGATTGGAAACCAACAAGATGCAGTATAAATATTAACATTTAATGAGTTAAATGTTCTTGACATTTATGATAAACATAAAAATTTCTCAGTGATACTATATTGTGAAAGTAGGGGATTTAAGTAAAATGTATTAAAACAAAAGCCAACAACAACAATGTTGGGTATACCAAAACCAAAATGTCAGTGTTTTAATAACTTGTCATGTGCCCTTGAGCATCAATTACAACTTGAGAACAATGTCTTTACAGTGTAAATTTAATACAATAATAAGTTAATACAATTTACAGTGGACATAAAAAGTCTACACACCCCTGTTCAAATACCAGGTTTTTGTGATGTAAAAAATGATAGACAAATATTTTCACAACTTTTTCTACCATTAATGTGACCTATTGTCTGCTGAGACATGGAATCCTGCTGTTCTTGAAGGTGGCCTGCTCATTGATGTTCTGGGGTACAGAGTTTTAGGCTCTAAATGGCATCTCAGCTAATCCCAGAGTTTTTCTATGGGATCCATGTCTGGAGAACATGCAGGCCACTCCATTTGAGGTACCCCAGTCCCCTGCTGCCATTCCATAATGGTGCGACCTCAGTGAGCTGGAGCTTTGTCATGTATGAAGATGAAGTTCATGCATAGGCACAATGACTAAATTAATGAGGTTATTCAGGTAGTATAGCATTCACAAAGTGTAGGGCAGTTCTACATTGACTAAACACACCTAGCCACAATGTAACACCAGTGAGAACAGTGGCTGATGCATGGTGCTCTCTTTGACGTCTCCAACATTGTTTTCAGCCATCATTTCCGCTCAGCGTGAATCAACTTTAATCAGTGAACAGCACTGAGGACCACGGGTGCGTCATCCAGTGTAAATGCTCCCTGGCCCATGCAAGACCCCAATGCCTGTCATGTCTAACACACAGACCATGCTGATGTAAACAAATGTTTTGAATGGTCTGACATGACACTTGGGTGCCTCTCACCTCCCTTAAATGTGCCTGGAGTTGGGAGGCATTGATCTTCTGGTTCAACTCACAGTGGCCACTTACCCCTGAACCAGGAAATGTATTGGTTAATTCATGGATCATACACCTGTTGTGAATTTTGCAATTAAGCTCCTTGGTAGAGAAAGTACAGAAAGTACTGAAACATTGAACAGTTGATCATGCATTCAAAAGTTTAGAGAAGGTCACATTAAATTCACCTGTAAAGGTTAGAGTAGATTTTATGTTCATCCTGAGGTTTCACCTGAAAGCCAAATATCCCTAACTTTTTAGGAGTAGTGTATGTAAATCTGTATGAAACTCTCTTCTAATTGGCTACCCTGTATTATGCCTCACTAACACTTGTGTTTGTATATGTGTGTGCAGGAAGACCAGCTTAACTATTCCAGAATTGTGCGACAGTTCCACTACACAGTGTGGCCAGACCATGGTGTTCCAGAGACCACTCAGTCTCTCATCCAGTTTGTGCGGACTGTACGTGATTATATCAATAGGACACCCGGATCTGGACCCTCTGTGGTCCACTGCAGGTGAGTGTGTGGAGTGTAGGAATGATTATTTATGGACTTTATCTTCATGAATTACTCAAGATTCAAATGGGAAAAATGGATGTTTAAATTAATGTTTATTAACATTTTACAATAGTACAGGGGTTGGGCAATGAAACTGAAACACCTGTCATTTTAGTGTGGGAGGTTTCATGGCTAAATTGGACCAGTCTGGTGGTCAATCTTCATTAATTGCACATTGCACCAGTAAGAGCAGAGTGTGAAGGTTCAATTAGCAGGTAAGAGCACAGTTTTGCTCAAAATATTGCAATGCACACAACATTATGGGTGACAAACCAGAGTTCAAAAGAGGACAAATTGTTGGTGCACGTCTTGCTGGCACATCTGTGACCAAGACAGCAAGTCTTTGTGATGTATCAAGAGCCACGGTATCCAGGGTAATGTCAGCAAACCACCAAGAAGGACCAACCACATCCAACAGGATTAACTGTGGATGCAAGAGGAAGCTGTCTGAAAGGGATGTTTGGGTGCTAACCCGGATTGCATCCAAAAAATATCATTCCCAAGTCGAATTGACACTGTATTGGCTGCAAAAGGAGGCCCTAGTACACCGTACTAATAAATGATTGTGGTCTAAAACCAGGTGTTTTAGTTTCATTGTCCAACCCCTGTAGCTCCCCCAGCATCTCGTACAGTCTGAACCCAGTAAAATGGTTAAAGCTAAACATGTGTGTATGTGTGTGTGTGTGTGTGTGTGTGTTTGTGTGTGTGTGTGTGTGTGTGTGTGTGTGTGTGTATACTGTCCTGCAGTGCTGGAGTGGGCCGGACAGGAACTTTTATTGGGCTGGACCGGGTCCTGCAGCAGCTGGACACTAGAGATACGGTGGATATTTATGGAGCTGTTTTTGACCTGCGGCTCCATCGCTCTCATATGGTTCAGACAGAGGTAATATGTGACCCCTGACCCTGCCATCCTAGTAGAGACACAATTAGACTCAAAACTTTGACCTGGTCAGGGATGGCATCCCAGTCTGGTCCAGCAGATCTATTTTAATGGATCAGGAATTTGTTCATTATTTAAACAGAAAAAAATGTCTTTTTTTACCTCTAGAGAAAAGACAAATGACTTTAGTATCAGAAGTAAACAAATTAATTCCAACTTGTTCCAGTTTCAAAGCAGCACATTGTTGAGCAAAAAGCAACTATATTTTTCAATTTTTTTTGTAAAAAAAACCCCCAAAACATATTAGACCAATAACAAATAAAAGGAACAATTAAATGTTATATCAAGAATTTAAATAAGTTTACTAAAAGCTCACTTAAATCAGAGAAACAGTGTTTAGCACTTTAGAATTCCCTTTACTTGATTCAGGTTAAGCAGATTCTTCCTTTTCAGCTAAAATTCCCAGTTCCTGAAGTAGGATCCAATCATTGGAACCAGTCTCAATGTTAATTAGAGGGGGTACTGCTGTGATGTACAGTGGCATCTGATCACTCAAAGCTTTATAAATTAACAGAATGCTCAGGTATTAAGTATTGTAAATATAATGAAAGCAGTTGGCTCAGATTGAGAATCCCTTTAATGCACAATACAGAAAATGTATCTAAAATCTGCTGATCTGTAGAATATAAAACATATCTGAGAGTTGGGGGTTATTTATCTGTCTAGATCTTTTGTGTATATGTGTGTGTCCCAGAGTCAGTACACCTACCTGCACCAGTGTGTTAGAGATGTGCTCCGTGCACGGAAGCTGCGTAATGAACAGGAGAACCCTCTATATCCCGTCTACGAGAATGTGGCGCCGGATTACCACCGGGGTCAGCACACATTCCGCTACAACCAATCCTGAGCAGCGCCGTGTCAGGTAGGTGAAATAACACTTAACACCAGTTACAGTATCCAGTACACAATTGAGGGTTTAATCAGGCCAAAAACTATAAATAGTATCTTTACAATATTTATACTGTTGTGTGCAAAATATACACACTACATATACACTAAATATACACTTCATGTAAAGTAAATCATTGTTAGTGCTAGCTGAGGAATCTCCAAATATTGAAAATGAATGTGTTTATTTGAGCCAACAGTTTAACCATGCCCATTCCATTTACAGTAGTTTAGCCCCATCAACTTTAGTTCCACCATTTCAATGTGTGTGTGTGTGTGTGTGTGTGTGTTTATTCCATTACAGATGCTGTATATATCTGACATTAAGGACTCTATGGAGTGTTTGAGAGGAGGACGTTCTACATATCAGTATAGTAACTTTATTTTTATAAAGTATTTATGTGTTATAAATGCTTTACAGGTGTGTGTATATGTATATATAGTATAAGGGCAGTATAATGTGTACATACATCACCTCACAGGAATCCTGTGGTTTGTTTGAGCTACTGTACCAGACTGTTATTGTGTGTTTGGTTGTTGTGTTTGTCATCTTGGATATTAGCATTATCAGATTAGCAAGTTTTCTGTCAGTAAATTCTGGGTTAAAAGTGTTAAGTGTGTGTATTTGAGTGTCTAATGTAATTGAGAGCTAAACTACATTGATTGATACACATTGGAAAAATTAGCTTTTCTGTTCGGATTAATCATTTAATCACTGGTCAGATCAGCAGCAGTGATTTACCCTGTTAATCAGATACAGATCAGACTATATAAACCCTGTAAACAATATATGTTTGTAAACCATATAGAACCTCAGGTCTTCTACAATAACAACTTTTTAAATGTACCTTAGTTATTATAAGCACTATAATGCAGAAGTAATTGGACTGTGACACCTTTTTTGTTTTATGTTTGTCCATCAGCATGTTGGGTTTGAAGAGAATTTATGAATAAAAAGTGAAAAAGTGTCACTGAATGGCTCAGTGATATATGCTACCACTATGATATGAGGGTCGCAGGTCTGAGAGAGCAATAATTGGCTAAGTTCTCTGTTAGTCATTGTATTGAGCTGGGGACCCACTGCTTTCCTCTGAGCGTGTTGGCTACGGTGCAATGAGGCAAATGGTGACAGTTTGAAAAGAGGTGGGAACAAATTGGGACCAAAAAAAAAAAACCCCAGAAAACAGGAAAAGTTAAGATAATTTCTATATTTAAGGATTATATATTTAAGAAATCAGACAAATGTTAATATTCTTGCTTTCAGTGTTTGGTCAATTGTCCATGTTTAAAGATCTGTGAATTCCTGTGTGGTTTAATAATGATGTAAAAAACCTCTATTAGTAAATATAAGCAAACATTTTTTTATAAATGTTGTTTTTACTAAATAATAAATGATAGTAAATTATCATGTGGAACACTTCTTTCTTGAAATGGATGTTTTTGTCTGTTTTGGTCTTTCTTCCTCACGAAAATGTCTTGTTTGCGACTGAAAATTGAACGTCAAATGCTTTACAAGGTAGACATTTTTTGAAAGCTCTTTTTTCAGCATTGCTGTTTGGATGGAGAAAACAGCTCTGTGAAATTGCTGATGTCACAACACATGTTTCTAGCTGAACCTCAAATACCTCCGTAAGTCATAAAACTACCATATATACACTAAGATATTTTTAGATTTCAAAAGGTACTAGATCTTTTCTTTATACTTTTCTTTCTTTGACATACATACAGGGGTAGCATGCTCACGCAAGTGTTTTTATCCCTGTGTGGGTAGAATTATTTTCAAAAACAGAGAAAGTGAAATAGCCTTTTTTTAAAAACATCCAGCTCAAGCTGCTTTATTACATAATACTATTAAGGGATGTTTAATATATTTTGCTATAAATATTTCTGCAATAGACATTTTTTCATTTTTGTGTACAGATCAATATGTGTTTCTGACCTAGTTAGTTGCACTTATACAGCGCCTTTTCTTGATACCCAAGGACCTGACCATAATCCTATAGTAATAACTGCCTTTATTGTTGTTGACAGAACAACAAAATTATTCTCTTCTCACATCCCAGGTTACAAAGCCAGGATCAGACCACATTGTCAACCATCTAACCACTGAACCACCACTGACACTAGATTGCTGACCATAATGTTGCCTGTAACACATTCTGTGTTTTGGTTCTTTCTGGGTTCCTCTTGAATCAGGATGTTACGGCCTTTGATCACTAGGTGTCCCTGGCTGCATGTTCTACTAGAGCTGTTTGGTTTCCACCCTGAGAACTTCAGTCCCAGCTGGAGTTTATTACAGCCTACAGTCACAGTTGCTGTGAGAAACAGCCTCACTGAAGCTCAGGAGATTTACTCTCTCACACACACCCACACACACACACACACACACACACACACACACACACACACACACACACACACACACACGTGATAAGATGCACATTAATTTGCAGAGGAACACACATCTCCAGGCTGCATAAACCCTTCAGTCCTTAAACTCAGTTTACCTCTTTAGGAAAGAAATCTACAGGTGGAACTAGTTTAAACAGGGTTTCCTGACTTCAGTATGATTTTGTTTATTTATAGATTAGGTGCTGTTCACTAAAAACACAAACATGAACTCTTCCCTTCTAGAAAGTTCTACTTGGACACTAACATTAAGAAACAAACATTTCCTTTCAACTGTAAACATAATCTTTCTCCATCATAATCTGTCAAAACTAAGGAAAATAAAATCTGAATGTGTGGGATCTTCTTCTAATGAAAAGTGAAGAGAATATTAAGACTTTTTTTCTAACAAACAGGGCCAATGTTGATGTTCAGCAGGAACATCACTAATCTGTGCTGGATCTCTCGAGGTAAAGAAGACTGAGGAACATAATCACTAAATTGATCCAGGTTCAACTAGAGTGTTAACAAATGAGGAGTGTTTAAGATGGTGTTACTGAAGGAAGACAGACATGGTGGTGGAGGAAGGGGTGATGCAGTTGGTCAGTGCGTGTGTCCTCTGCACTCTGGACTGAGCTGCATTCCCTGAGGCCATGAGAACTCTCAGCTGCAGCGTTCCATCCTCCACCAACCTTTGACCTTTGCTCCCACAAGGAGACCAGTGATCACTGTCAAACAAATTATATCACACACTTATAGCACAAATCACTTACACCACAAACCACAGTTACACCACAAATCAGAGTTACAGTACAAATCAGTTACACTACACACCAGTTTACATCACAAACCAGTTAAGCCACAAATCACTTACACTACCAGTTACATTACAAATGAAATACGAATCACATTCACCCCACAATCAGTTACATCACAAACCACAGATACACCACAAATCAGAGTTATAGTACAAATCAGCTACACTACACATCAATTTAAACCACAAACCAGTTACATCACAAATCAGAGTTACACTACAAATCAGATACGCCAGTTACGACAAAAATCACTTACACTACTAAGTAGTTACATTAAAAATGAATTACAATACAAATCCCATTTACCCCACAAATCAGTTACACTACAAAACAAGCTCACTACAAATTATACTACAAATCACTTTAACACTTTAAGAAATCAGTTACACCTGAAATCTGTTGCACTACAAATCACATATCATTCACATTACAAACTATTTACATCACAAACCAGTAATATTAATAATACAAACAAGTTATACCACAAATAATTTGCACCACAAATCACAGTTACACCACAAATCAGTTACACTACAAATTACAAATACACCACAAACCATTAGCAACACAAATCACAGTTATACTGCATATCAGTTACACCACTAATCACACTTACCCCACAAAATCAGTCAGATTACAAATCAATTACAACACAAATCAGTTACACTACAAAGCAATCAATTAATCATTCATTCATTCATTTTCTGAACCGCTTATTCCTGAATAGGGTCACGGGTGAGCCGGTGCCCAGCCGGCAACTCTGAGTGCAAGGGCGGGAAACAACCCTAGACAAGGCGCTAATCCATCGTACGGCGCACACATGCACATACACATCCACACACTAAGGGCCCATCAATTAATCAATCAAAGTTTATTTATATATCGCTTTTTACAACAAGGAGGTGTCACAAAGCGGCTTTACATAAATCCGGTTCCAAGTCTCAAATGAGCAGCCTGTGGGCAAACAGTGGCAAGGAAAAAAAAATAGGAGGCAGAAACCTTGAGAGGAACCAAGGCTCAAGAGAGGAACCAATCCTCCTCTGGTCAACACCAGAGAGCATAAACAAAGGCACAATACATGGGCATAGAAAGGTAGAAAAGAAATGAAATGCATTAAAATGCATATATGGGGGGGGTTAAAGATAATTTTGCTTGCAGTAGTTGTGATACAATTATGATTGAATAATGGCAGTGGAAATTTAGGTAGCATGCAAGCCGGTGTTGGTAATGAAGTCCATGCAGGTTGCGTAGTCTAATCTAGCAGTTGGTACTAAGAAGTGGATGATTAGAGGGGTGGACCGGTATCCGCCAGGCATCCGGGGCAGCTCGGGACATGGGGCGAGAGAGGGAGAAAGATTAGTGCCCCCTTAGAGGCGTTAATGAAAAGCCTGCATAAATAGAAATGTTTTCAGTCATGATTTAAAGATGGAGAGTGTGTCTGAGTCCTGAACAGTAGGAGGAAGGCTATTCCAGGCGATTCGGAATTTAATGGGAAGCCGATGGAAGGATGAAAGAACAGGACTAATCAATCACAGTACAGATCAGTTACACTACAAATTGTAGTTTCACCATAAATCACTTACGTTCAAATCACAATTGTACCACCATCATCAGTTACTCAACAACTCAGAAATAAACATTATTTAATTTATATTGTTAAAATCTTGATCTTTAAGTGAATGATATGAGCAGATCTTTTACAGTGTCTGCTCTCGACTGTAGTTCAGACGCTTCTGTTTGGGAGTTATCTCCTGAAGTGTTTCCAATAAGCTGTCTGAGTGCAGCTGAGCTTCAGAACTTCAGTCATCCATGTCCAGAAGTGCAGGAACAGAAGTTGGTTGTTTCCTGTGTTTGTTTGATCTCTCCCTAAAGGTCGTTCTGGTCTGAACTCACCGCCGTCCCTCTGAAAGGCTGTTTGTTTGGGCTTTAATGATGGGATTTTACTGTAATAAACAAACAGCAGGGCTGATGGAGATGAATGGAGTCACAGTTCTCAGTTTTTGCAGAGACGTTAAGACGCTGATCCTCAGCCACAAACACAGATAGCAGATGTTTGTGATTCACTTAAACTAATAAAGCATTTAAATATAGACTCCATTCTTCCCAGGAAACAAGGAGAGGTGAAGAATGAATAGTGGGTTCGGAGGTCAGCCCTCAAGCTCACTCTGCTATTGGAGAAACAGAACCAGTTTACTTTTCTTTTTTCTACTTTTCTGATTTGTTTTCATAGTCCATGCACTCAACATTAACGTGACTCCAGCACTGAATTCTATGCTTTTAAAGCAATTTTCAGCCCCATTTTTTCTCAGCATTCATAATTTATTGGTTTATACAATCTGAACATTCAGTCTGTTTCAATACCACTTAAAAGGCTTTTTCTGGGCTTTTATGAGTTTCAGTCGTCCGGTCATCTTGAAACCAGAGTGGACCAGTCTTAGAGTGTTTAAACAGAGCTGAGATGTTTATGTTAAACACAGTCACTCATGACAGTGCACTCTCTCAGGATATGGACAGCGTTTTCACTACTGAATCATTTTCGTTCATCTACTGAAGTCTAATCTCACAGACTGCAGACTCTGCATGTGTGAACAGTGAGTGTAAACCAGTACCTGTGTGTTCAGTTTGATTAGCTCCACTCGTGTTCAAAATCTACTCAAAATGGTTCTGGAGGCACCTCTACCTCTGAGGTAGGACCAAACAAAGAATTCGGGTAATAACCAGTTAAAGTAGCCAGTAGGTGGAGCTATCTGCTCCTCGGAGGTATGCAATTCAGTTTGAGAATTTTTTTTCATATGGTGTTGTTTTCATATCTTTTCTTTACTGCATGCCAGCATGTATGTACCAAGACATTTTCATATGATGATGTCACACTAAGAAACACATCTTCAGTTGCATTATATAAATGCATCTTTAATGCTCATGTTCTAAAGGTTAAGTTAGTATTCATGACTTAGTTTGTTTTCCTGCATAACAGAGAAAATGCTACCCTAGAAGCTAGTATTACAGTTTAGGCAGTAGGCTGTTTTTGACAACTCAAGGTAATATAAAAGAATTTCTTAAAAACAAAAAACAAAATCTCAAACTGAACTGTACACCTTTAATCCACATATACAGCTCTGAGGAACAATTCTAAAGCTCCACCTACTGACAGTCAGCCACTACCTGATCTGCTTTGTCCAGAACAGGGTCCTGGTGGACCCAGAGCCCACCTGGGGTCATTGGTCGTAAGGCAGGAATACCCCCCAGACAGGGCACCTGTCCATTGCCGGGTATCTCACACTAGAGGCAATGTAACACGACTAGCACTAGGAGGAAATCTGCACGGACAAGGGGAGAGCACACCAAACTCTTCACTGACAGTGGTTACGTTTACATGCACCCTAATAATCCATTAATGATCTGACTAATTGCTCATTCAGAATAGATTTCATCCATGTATACACTTCATTTGGAATAGAGTAGTGTGACTGAGGCCATTCCAAATACATATTTCTATCTGACTGAAAGGGTAATCCTTTAAATAATAGCCATATAAACACCTGTATTCAATTACATTCCCAATTACATTCCCAGTTCAAGTACTGAACTGAATTTCTGAAGTCAGTATATTATAAAGCAAAGAGCCAGAAAAATGGTCCTGATCTGTTTACATTTCCGTTTTACAAAACTATGGACAAATTCTTGGGAAATCGACCCTAGATACCCTAGATAGCAGCAGACCCGGTCAGGATCCATTTTTCTTCTGGTACCTCCATATAACACTCACCACTGATTAAGAGTTGTAACCCAGATACAGTACTGATCTGATTTGTGAATTGGTTTGTGAATACAAACCAAAAGTCATTTCTGTGAACAAATTTCAGTAGTTAATATTTAATATCTGGTATTTATATCCTTGTGAGGAAATTATGGAAGTTTTTCCACTTTTTTCCAATTTAGGCAAAAACTAGTTAGTTAGCAAGTTATACTAACATTTTCCACTACGAAACCGCTTAGTCTGTTTTACTTTATTAAAACACATTTAGATAAAATAAATGACTTTATTTCATTTAGCTTATGAAGAATCATTGTTTTTGGACAATGTATTAAATACATTTATTTATTGTGAGTTTTCCTGCTTCCATAAAAGCAGAAATATTACTTACTGAAACTATGATTTAATCTGTCATAATGTAGATATTAGAATTTGTGAAATGTGAAAACCATCACTTAATGGTGCTCTTTCATTCAGGTTTTTCATTTAGTTGAAGTAAACAAGCATCAATCTCACAATACGGTCAGGATGTTTAATAGGAAACTTATTAGTTTTTCAACTAATAGTTGTTTAATTAATTAAATCTAAACACTCCATTCCAGAGAAATGTACTAATTCATTGTTGTTCACAATGGTTGTGAATGGAACCAGATGTCTGCTGTGTTTAATGCCTCTTACAGAAAATTAGTACCAAATAATTGAGTTTTGTTATTTTTGAGAATCGTTCTTTGTGGATGGGGGACACACAGGGTGTGTTGATGCAAAAACCCAGATTTACCACCGTTTGGTTAATAATTTGTTTTCCACTCCTTAAACTGCCACCTTACCATGGTGGAGGGGTTTGAGTGCCAGAATGATCCAAGGAGCTATGTTGCCCGGGGGTTTATCCCCCTGTCAGGGTCTCCCATGGCAAACAGGTCCAAGGTGAGGGGCCCAACCAAGAGCAGTTAAAATCCCCAATGAAAGGCCATAACAAAGGCCCCGCAACGTCACCTGGTATGGCGCAACCGGGGCCCCACCCTGGAGCCAGGCCTGGGGTTGAGGCTTGGGAGCAAGCACCTGGTGGCTGGGCATTTGCCCATGGGGCCTGGCCAGGCCCAGCCTGAAGAGGCAATGTGGGTCATTCCTCCTGTGGGGCCACCACCCACAGAGGAAACCACTGGGGTCAGTTGCCTTGTGGATTGGGGGGTGGTCGAGGGCGGGGTCCTTGGCGGCCCGATCCCAGGACACAGCAGCTAGCTGTTGGGACGTGGAACATCACCTCGCCTGGGGGGGAAGGAGCCTGAGCTTGTGCGGGAGGTTGAGATGTACCGGCTAGAGATAGTCGGGCTCACTTCCACGCACAGCTTGGGCTCTGGAACCCAACTCCTCAAGAAGGGTTGGACCCTCCACTACTCTGTAGTTGCCCAGAGTGAGAGACGTCAGGATGGTGTGGGCTTGCTTATAGCTCCCCAGCTCAGCCGTTTCATGTTGGAGTGTACCCCAGTGAATGAGAGGGTCGCCTGTCTGCACCTTTGGGTAGGAGGACTCTGACTGTAGTTTCTGCCTACAGGCTGACTGGCAGTGCGGAGTAACAGACCTTCTTGGGGTCCTTGGGGGGGGGGGGGTACTAGAAAGTAACCAGACACCAGAAGTAAGGGATGCCGTCAAGCTGAAGAAGAAGAAGACCTACCGCACCATGTTGGCCTCTGGGTCTTCCAATGCAGCCGACAGGTACTGGAAGCATGCTGCTGCTTGGGCGGTTAAGGAGGCAAAAACCAGGAGCTGGGAGGAGTTCAGGGAGGCCTTGGAGAAGGACTATCGTTTGGCCCTGATGCGATTCTGACAAACCGTCCAGTGCCTCAGAAGGGGGAAGCAGTATCCTGCAGTATCCTGTGGAGCTGTTGACCTCAACCAGGGATATTGTTGGGCGGTGGAAGGAATACTTTGAGGATCTCCTCAATCCCACTGTCACGTCTTCCAATGAAGAAGGTGAGGCTGAGGACTCTGAGGTGGACTCGCCCATTACCCGGCGTTGAAGTCACTGAGGTGGTCTGCAAGCTCCTCCGTGGTGGGGCCCCGGGGGTGGATGAGATCCGTCCGGAGTATCTCAAGTCTCTAGATGCTGTTGGGCTGTCTTGGCTGACACGCCTCTGCAGCATTGCATGGCAGATGGGCACAGTGCCCCTGGAGTGGCAGACCGGGGTGGTGGTTCCCCTGTTTAAAAAGGGGGACCGGAGAGTGTGTTCCAACTATAGGGGGATCACACTTCTCAGCCTCATCGGGAAAGTCTACGCCAGGGTACTGGAGAGACGAATTCAGCAGTTAGTCCAATCTTGGATTCAGGAGGAACAATGCGGTTTTAGTCCTGGCCAAGGAACACTCCAGAGGGTGCTTGAGGGTTCATGGGAGTTTGTCCAACCAGTCCACATGTGTTTTGTGAATTTGGAGAAGGCATTCGACCATGTCCCTCTGGGTATTCTGTGGGGGGTGCTCCGGGAATACGGGGTCCGAGGCCCTCTGTTAAGGGCTGTCAGGTCTTTGTACGACCAGAGCAGGAGCTTGGTTCGCATTGCCGGCAGTAAATCGGGTCTGTTTCCAGTGCATGTTGGCAGGGCTGCCCTTTGTCACCGGTTCTGTTCATAATCTTTATGCATGATAGGTGAATTGGTGATTGGTGATTCTTAGTGTGTGGATGTGCATGTGTGTGCCATACAATGGATTAGCGCCCTGTCTAGGGTTGTTTCCCGCCCTTGCGCTCAGAGTTGCTGGCTGGGCACCGGCTCTCCCGTGACCCTATTCAGGAATAAGCGGTTCGGAAAATGAATGAATGAATGAATGAATGGTTATAGTTGAACTAGAATCATGCTGATGTGAGAAATTCCTGCAGTATTTGAAGCCAAAGACAGATCATCAATCCAAGTAAGTTAGCATTGTAAACACTTACATAAACACTGTTTATCAAAGTTTAGTTTGTAGGCTGACACCAAACATGAACCTATTGGCACCATGTCTAATGCCAGGTGTGGGCTAGAGGGATATGAGGGATATGAGTAGAACTGTGTACTTTGGAATGATGGAGCTCCATTCAGTACTTTTGGGGATAAATGAGGAAGGGTGATCATGCAACATCCTGACCTCACTAATGCTTGTCACTGAAGGCAATCAGATCCACACCACAGTGCTCCAAAATCTATTAAACTTCCATGGACTGTAAATACCAACTGATATTATAACTTTAGATCAACTCTTTGAATTCTAGCTGTCTAAACTAGATTTCTGGATTAAAAATTGTATTATTTATTAGGGCTCCAAGCACTAAAGTTCCATTGGTTTTATTAGGATTTTCTTGTTCTTTTTCTCCCCTTAAATGAAGTGCACAAAGGTGTTTTGAACATGGTGGTTACATCACAATGTGTTCTGCAGAATGGAGATCTTCACTGCCATGCCAGGTTAGGTCCTTACAACACATCTCACTTACTCACATTAGACAGGCTAAATCACAGCAGGAGACCAAATGGATGCAGAGCAAGAGAGATACACTGTCATCTGGAACAATGACTGTTTTCATTGATTTGTCCTGGTCTTAAACTCCTCAATATCCAAAATTTTCAGTTCAGTACCATCATACTTTCAATTCCTTAACCCCATTGAGTTTTATTTCAGTATGGCTGTGAAAGGTTTACAATCTCCAGTATACTGGAGCATACTCAGTATACTGCTCTTTCAAACCAGGCAGAGGATGGATTCACCATTCAAAAGATCCTGCCCTCACTTACTGTGAGACAGGATACAGCCTGTGAGGTGAAGCATTCTGGTCTCCACAAATGTTTCAGTGCAAAATGACATTTAATCAATGTGCAGTACTGGTGTTACTGGTCTCGTGTGTTGCCCCTGGTCTCTTCCCGACACTCCTTCCTGGATTCAGCACCCTCTTCTGGTGCAACAGACCCCACACCTGGTCTTTCTGCTGGAGTTCTGGTTCCAGCACAGCCGTCTGTGTCTTCTCACCTCTCTCCTCCACTCTTTTCCCCTGTCCTGCCCTCTGGTTTTACCCTTCCGCTACCTTCTGCCCCTCTCCCTACTCAGCCTGTCCTTTCTCTCTGCTGCCATGTCCCCATTGCCCAATGCCGCTTTCTCCCTCTTCACGGCTGCACCCGCTCCTCCTCCTGGTGCTGCTCTTCTGTGAGCTCTGTGGGAGTATACCTTCTACCCTGCCTCAGCCTGCTGGCTCATGGCCCCCACTTTCCTTGCCTCCTGCCATCCCTACAACCCCTTCCTTCTACGCGGCTATATCAGCTCTGTGTCTCTTCTCCACCTCTGCTCATGTCTGCCATGGGTGCCATCTTTTCTACCTGGATGGCCTAATGGTGTGCCACAATTTCAACTCTACTAGCTGTTTCCCCACATCAGAATCTATTAAAAGCCCACCCACACCCAGGCCAGCTTTCCTCTGCGTCTGCCCAGGTTTGATCACAGCTCTTTCCACCCTGTTTAATGCTGGCAGCATGCCTCTCCCTCCATCTCAACCCAGCTTCTTCCAGACGGTCTACTTTGGGTTCTCTCCAGGTCTTGTCGCCTTGCTTGGCTCCTTCTCCTCTTCTGTCAACCTTCTTTCAGCCAAAATGGGACCTGACATTGTCTCCTGTTTGTTGGCTAAGGAAGTTTCGGAGAGTTCTATGATGGGCCCTTTGTCATCCCTGCTCAGTCCTGTCTCATCTCTGGTGTGTCTCTGCATAACTGGATTCTGTTCACTGCAGCAAGCTGGACCACATTCCGCTCACCCTTTCTGACTTTCTCGCTCACTCACTGTATCTCACTGTATGAAAGAGCAGCTCCTATCTCTCTTGGGGCATTTCAAATATGTTATGTGTGTCATTCCTCAGGGCCATTCACCTGGAACCCATGCCCAACACCTCAATTTACAGACACAGTATTTTCCCTACAACCTGATTCAACCAAATCTCATCTCCCAGGATCAAATCAGAGGGCTCCATCAGCCCTCTCCACTTACTGGATTGGCTGGGAAGGCTTGAGACGTTTACACACTATCCACTCCATTCCCTTTGATTTCTGCAATCGCCATACCTTTAATCCCCTTCTCACCTCTGCAAGCATCCTCTTTACCTATGTTCCTCCAATCTCAAGTTTAGATTGCAGCAATTTATTTTAAACTCATCTTTGGATCACCTCATCCTTTCAGCAATCATCTTCAAGTCACCCTACTACACCAAGGCCTCTGGAAATGTGAACCGTGTTAACCACCTCTCATGTACTCTCATGTCATATCACCTGTTAACACACACAGCCTTCCCAACACACTCAAAGCCATGTTTCTTTAAGCTTGGCTTCTTTTGTTGTTCCAAATTCACAGCAGTTGCAACTACACTTAATCTGGATGTCCATCTAATGCATATCAGACATTACCATCCTGGATGAGAACACCTTAACCTTCACCATGAATGCAACAGAACAGACCAGCTTGGTACTTCTCCTTCCATCAACATCTTCAGACTTCCTCACTCAGTCCTTCTGAACCCATGGTCCATTGTAGCCATCTCTGCCAATATCAAAGCACCACCCACCATGACCCACTGTTCATCACATAATATGGCTCTGTGGTCACTAACCACTGGTTACATCTCCACTTGTTTGTTTGAAATCTTTGCAATTTTTTTAAATAAATAAAACACAAAAGTTTAATGTATGTAAGTATTTACAGCCTTTGCCATGACACTAAAAACTGAGATCAGGTGCATCTTGTTGCCAATGATCAGCCTTCAGATATTCCTACAGCTTGATTGGAGTACCCCTGTGGTAAATTCAGTTGACTGGATATGATTTGGAAAGGGAAACACCTGTTTATATAAGGTCCCATAGTAGATGCATGTCAGAGCACAAACCAAACCATGAAGATTAAACAATTGACTGTAGACATTGAAGGTCCTAATGTGCACAGTGGCCTCCATCATCCATAAATGGAAGAAGTTTGGAATCGCAAGGACTCTTCCTTAAGTTGGCCGCATGGCCAAACTGAGTGATCACAGTAGAAGGACCAAGAACCCAGTGGTTACTCTGACAGAGCTCCAACATTTCTCTGTGGAAAACATTCCAGAAGAACAAACATTTCTGCAAAACTGCACCAGTCAGGGCTTCTCCTACCTTCCCTGAAACTGCTCTGAACTCCAGACAAACACATCAGAGTTCACCCCCCTCTACAGTCCCTTGGGCCATGGGACAACTAGAAAACTGTAGCTCTAAAGCATGAGGCTGAAAATTCAGTGGTGATTCTACCAGTAAACATATTTCTACTGTGAATCACCGTAGGGCCATTCTGTCATTTCTGTCCTTGCTAATTTTCCATTTTACACCGTTAAAGATTGCACAGACAGGACGTCCTATATCCTCCATAACAGTTACAGTTACCAGCTATAAATTGCTGACCTGCTTTTTTAAAATCAGTCTTTTAGATTAACAATAGGCTAACGATCTTTTAGCTCAGTTAGTGTCACTAATCAGTTTTATCAGCTAGTAAACAGTCTGTGAAGATGTAGTAAACTATTACATTGAAAGCTTTATTTCTTTAATTTAGAGAGTAGATAATGACAATAATGAAGTCTGTTTTTTTCAGTTCTGTTGATGATCTGTGTTTACATATCGCTCAGCTCGCTAAAAGCTTTGTACCTAATGCTACACTGCACTGTTCATAACATCAAAAACAACTATTTATAATGAAATTGCCATCAATTTTGTGTAGTAGTAACATATGTGTGTGTGTGTGTGTGTGTGTGTGTGTGTGTGTGTGTGTTTGTATACCTGTGCTGCTATGCTAAGCTAACATTAGCTCCATTTGGTTTTGCTTCTTTATATAAATGGATAAATGTAGGTTTCACCAATTTGTTTAGTCTCAAAATGTTGAAATGTTGAACGTTAATATTGAAAATGCTACAAGAAATTAATTTGTCACAAGAATAATGTCTTAATTTTACAGTATATCATATATAGTTATTAATTTAGGTGTTAAAATGGAAGCAGTGAATCCAATATTTGTCTATGATTTTTACTGTAATAGTATTATATTATATTATTTTATATTATATTATATTATATTATATTATATTATATTATATTATATTATATTATATTATATTATATTTATTATATTATATTATATTATTCATTCATTCATTCATTTTCTGAACCGCTTATTCCTGAATAGGGTCACAGGTAAGTCGGTGCTCAGCCGGCAACTCTGAGCGCAAGGGCGTATATATTATATTATATTATATTATATTATATTATATTATATTATATTATATTACATTTTATATATTATATTATATTATTATTTATATATTATTAATAATGATATGATTAAATGTAATTTTTACAGTTTAGATAAACAAAACTCTTAGGTGTTCTAGCTTGAGAACTGTGTGGAACTGGTTCAAGCACAATGGGAACATGTGAACCTTTTATATGCCATGTGATGTCAAAACGTTTTCTTTAATTACTGTAGTTTTGAATAAAATGTATATCTCGCAAAAGATCTGAGGTGTTCTACTTGTCTATTCAGTTGTGTGAGCTGTGTTTAGTGTCAGTTTAGTCAGTTTTTATGGCAATTTGTATTAACTCTACATTGTAAAGAGTAATCAGATGAATTCCTATTAATTGCAAGCTCATTCCCTGCCATAAAAATGACCTGCATTTTAGCCACTGCATTGCAGCCCTGGGCTTCTAACATTTCAGTGATGATCTCATTAGCTCAGGAGAAATGATTGAGGGCAATACAGCTGATATCACTCTGTCATACTGATTAGAAGAGCAGATGGGTTGCTTTAAAGGTTAGTGGTGATTTTACGTTTTCTTCTGTAAAACACGGTTATGTCTAAGGAAACACATGCAGTCATAATTGCATTGCATCCAAAGGGTTCACAGGCAAGGACATTGATGCTTGTAATATAGCACCCCAGTCAACCATTTCAGTTATCAAGAACTTCAAGGAGAGTGGTTGTAGTGAAGAAAGGTTCAGGGTGCCCAAGAAAGTCAAGCAAGCATCATGACCATCTCCTAAAGAGGATGCAGGTATGACATTGGGTCGCCACCAGTGCAGAGGTTGCTCAGGAATGGCAAATGTGGATGGCTTGGTTTCAAGAAGGGCAGTAAAGAAGCCTATTCTCTCAAAGAAAAACATCAAGGACAGACATTTTCAAATCAAGTCAAGTTTTATTGTCACATCACATTATAAAGGTGTTAGGGTGAGTGAAATACTTAGTCCCTTGCAGTAGTAAAATACATGCATAAAAAACACAGGAGAAGAAAATAAAAATAAGAATATACCTATATGTAATTAAATAGAGTATATGCAGGATCTACAGTGATTGGACTGCAGAGGACTATGATAAAGTTGTTTGCTCTAATGAAGCCCCCTTCAGACACTACCATGCAGGAAGCATCCTGAGACCATTCATATGTGGGTTTGCCTCCCATCCAGAGGAGTGTCATGATTATGGAGTGGTATCAAAAGATCCTCCATGAGCAACTTCTCCCAAAGATCCAGGAGCAGTTTGGAGATGAACAATGTGTCTTTCAGCATGATGGAGCACCATGTCGCAAGACAAAAGTTATAACCAAGGTGCTCTGTGAACAAAACATTGACATTTTTTGTCCATGGCCAGGAAACTCCCCAGATTCCAATCCCAGTGAGAACCTGTGGGCAATCTTCAAAAAGAGGGTGCACAAAGAAAAACCCAGAAACGGATTAGCTCCAAGCACAGATTAGGCAAGATGATCTCCAGCATGCCAAGACAAATTGCAGAAGTCTTCAAGAAGAAGGGTCAACACTTTAAATATTAAGACTTTGCTTGGAATGTAATGAATACTTATTTTCGTACGTCATATAAACATCTGACAAGTTTTAAAAGAACTGATGCAGCAAACTATGAAAACCAAAATTTGTGCAATTATCAAAATTTTTGGCCACAAATGTAGTTCTTGTTTTCAAAACCATGCATAAGCAATCGAAATAAACTGTAATTAGCAGGTGGCACACAATGAGTCCAATGGGATTCTTTAACAGTCTGTCGTTAGTTTCACTGATAATAATCGGGACTCGCTGTAGCTCTGTATGCAGGTCAGGGTGGAGCAAAAATGTATAGATTAAAACAGATAAAAAAACAAAAAAACAAAAAAAAAACACAGTAAAAACAGTAAAGGGTTTCAGTTCAGACTTCAGAGCAGATGTAATCACATTAACATATATATATATATGTATATAATGTATATAAACCACATTAACATATATATATATATATATATGAACACAAGTGGTATTCAAACTCTTGCAGATTAGAAATAACTATGCATATTGAAATTTGGACTGTAGATGGGCCTGGATATGTGAAATGCACAGCAGCCAAAAATATTTATTCATGAAAAAAAAAAAAAATCCAAAAAGAAAAAGTTACCAGAGGGTCAATTATTATTCAACTGCTCAAACCTCCAGGATTCTGCTTGATTCACTTTTTTTCCAGAAACAGCAAAACTCCAGACCAAAGTCTAAAACCTGCCCTACACAAGCTGAAGCCCAAATTCTAAGGCATCACAGAGTCTGAAGAAAACATTCAAACTATAAATTTCATAAGAACTACCAGTGTAGCAGTGTAGATCTTTTATATAATCTAATTCATACTCCTTGTTAAGCATTTTAGTGTTATTATTATAATTATCTTTCTAATATATCACCAGTAATTTCATATCCCAGTCAAAAACATTTAATAGTAACACAATTAAGACTAAAAACTGAAATTCTTTCCTGTATTTTCTTCTATCCTCCAATATCCCCCCCCCCTCCAGTCTCAGTGACAGGGAAAGGAAAAGGCACAGACAACCACACTGCACCTCTATCTTAATAAGCTGTAGACAGATTTTTTATTTAATTGTTTTTGAAGGGGATCAAATCATTGGTGGGCATAATTCAATAATTGCTGGATATTGGTGGGGACACTTAACTTCCATCAATGCTAATTCTACACCCTTGGATTCATAGTTGTAATTGTAAACAAGGGTTATTGCACCATTGCACAAATGTCAAATACACACAGATCTGATTAAGGTAAATCTAATCTCACACAAAACGTCAGACTGATGTAAAACAATGTTCAACTCTAGACCAACAGCAGTCATTCAGGAGTCGTTATAAATCATATTATACTTTATTTAATGCCGACGTCATTGTAGTCTCATGGTCTTCTCATGACTGGAGGTCAGAAAACTTCATGAAATTCTCTGTCAGATAAGTATTCTAGAGAAACATGGATTTCAGTGCAACATTCAGCATGCTTTCAAGGTGTGGTGGTTTTGTAAAAGCTTTGTTCAGCTTTTAATCTCTAAAATCAGGGCATATTTTGCCCCTACAGAGGCAGACTGCATTCTTTATCAACAGGTTCTCACAGTAATGTTTCCACTTGCCTGTTAATAGAGATTTATTTCATTAGCATGAAACTAACAGTGGTGAAGCTTGACATTTTATAGAAACTTCCCAGATGAACTGTCAGCATCTGAAGCTGGAAACAGACATTTAAATCATATTCAACTAAAGATTACCGCAGCTTACTCTAGTGATGATAGAACACATTCCAGGTTTCATACTCACATCTTCATTCTCATTGCTTCATATTTACAGCTTAAATCTCATGGTTTCATACAGTGCATCCGGAAAGTATTCACAGCATTTCACATTTTCTACATTTTATGTTACAGCCTTATTCCAAAATGGATTCAATTAATTTTGTCCCTCGAAATCCAACACACAATACCCCAATGACAAACTGAGAAACTTTTTTTGCAAATCTATTAAAAACAAAACATAAAAATATAACATGTACACATTTATTTTGTTGGTAACGTTGTTGAAACACCTTTGGCATTAATTACAGCCTCAAATCTTTTTGATTATGATGCTACAAGCTTGGCACACGTGTTCTGAGGAAGTTTCTCCATTTATCCTTTGCAGAACCTCTCAAGATCCATCAGAATGGATGGGGAGCATCAGCATGAGGCTTGGCATTGAGGCCTTTTACTGAGGAGTGGCTTTCATCTGGCCACTCTACCTTACATGCCTGATTGGTGGAGTGCTGCAGAAATGGTTGTCCTTCTGGAAGGTTCTCATCTCTCCACAAACCATCGTCGGAGCTCTGTCAGAGTCACTTCCCTGACTAAGGCTTTCCTACCACAATCACTCAGTTTGGCCAGGCAGCCAGCTCTAGAAAGAGTCCTGGTGGTTCCAAACCTCTTCCATTTACGGATGATGGAGGCCACTGTGCTCATTGGGACCTTCTTTTTTCTGTACTCTTTCCCAGATCTGTGTCTTTATAAAATCCTATCTTGGAGGTCTACAGATAATTCCTTAAACTTCATGGCTTGGTTTGTGCTCTGACATGCACTATGCACTACTATGAGACCTTATATAAACAGGTGTGTGCCTTTTCAGCTCATGTTTCCAAATCACGCTCACTGCTTTAGATGCACTGCTTCACACTCACCTCTCCTGTGGGACTAATAAAGGATTATTTTATCTTCACACTCTCCTCTTCATACTCACAGCTTTATATGCCAGTGGTCACCCTGCTCCTGGAGAGCTATCTTCCTGAAGACTTTAGATTCAATCCTAATCTCTGCCACCTGATTCAACTAAATATTGCTTTCAGAAGATCTTGATTGGCCGAACTGGGTGTGTTAGAAATGGGTTGATGTTGAAACCTGCAGGAAAATAGCTCTTCGGGAGCGAAGCTGCTTCATATTCACTACTACACACTCACTTCTTCATACTCATTGCTTAGTAATCATTATTTCATATTCCCTGCTTCACATTCACCACTTGATACTTATTGCTTCGTACTCACTGCTTCATATGCAATACTTCACACTCACCTCTTTATAACCACTGGTGTAAATGCATTGCTTCAAACTGTCATACTCAGCACTTCATACTCACCAGGGGTCAACCCTGCTCCTGGAGAGCTATACCTTCCTGCAGACCTTAGACTCAACTCTAATCCACTCCACTTGATTCACCAAAATACTGCCTTCAGTTATTGATTGCTTGAAAACCAGCCATTAGGGGTGTATGTTTTGCATTTCTGGCGCCGATCGCAAGCCTGGATAAATGGTGAGAGGAAAGGCATCCGGTGTAAAACTTGTGCCAAAACTATAATGTGGATCATAAATATGACTGCCATAACGTATCAATTTAGGCCCGGGTTAACAACGACCGCCTCTGGTGCTGTTGATCAGCATGGTACCAGAGGAAATTGGACTACTGTAGGTCGAAGACCATCGAGGAGGAAAGGAGGAAGGCAGGTTAGAAGGATGGTTGGTGTAACAGTGGAGGAGGCAGGGGATAGGGCAAGACGGAGGCAGATGATCTGTTGTGGCGACCCCTAAAGGGAGCAGCCGAAAGATGAAGTAGTTATTGATTTCTTGAATGGGATGTGTTGGATTTGGTTTGAAGATGAAACCTGTTGGACAGTAGCTCTCCAAGTGCATAGTTGGTGGGCCCTGTTATTTGCACTGCTCCACTCTCACCTCTTCATACTGACAGTTTCAGCCCAGTTCTGTGAGTACATTTGGCTGCTGAAGCTGCCAAAATGTATATGATGAAAAGTATATGATGGTCCTGTAGGCAGATATTTAAACCTTTACCCTGATTAGAGTCTGGCTTCTGGTAGTCCCCCGTTTTAGCTGAGTAAAGTCACAGAGACAAGCTTCAGCTGAGGAGCAGATGCTTAGAGACAGACAGACAGACCCTCTGGGTGAGAACCTGTCTGTGGTCTAAACACTGGCGTTGGAGCCACGCGCGCTGAAGCTCCACCCCGCCCACGGGACGCGCGCAGAGGAGGGCAGCACCAGCAGCAGCATAAAGGCGCGCGAGGAGGAGAGGGAGCAGCGCGAGGCGGGGAGAGGAAGGCTCACCTGTAGAACAGAGACCCGGATCACAGGTGAGACAGCGCGCGCGTGCGTGTTGGTCAGTGAAGACTCTCAGTCTTGTTGAATGTCTGGTCCCCCTTAAATGGTGCAGCAGGTCCACTCTGCTGCACCAGGTGACAGGGGTGCCTGTGGGTGAACTGGAGGAGCTTCACTGAACTATTGCTTGAATCCTAAAACCACTCCAAAAGATGTAAAGAAGCCAGAAGATGGGTTCCTCTATAGGTCTTGGTTCCACATAGAGGTTCTCTTTTGAGATTTTACGGATGTTCCAGATGTAAGCTTTGGTTCAATTCAGTCATTCAACATCTCCTTTTAAGTCTTGGTCTCGTGCTCTTTTGAAAGTTCTGCTCTTGAGTCCTGGTTCTTCTCAGTGGTTTGTCTTGGGAATGTTCTTGGTGTCTCTTCCTCATGCCCTTAGAGATGTTCTACTTTTGAGAACTGGTTCCTCCTCATGCTCTTTGGAATGTTCTCCTTCTTGTTCCTGTGTGTCTGTATTTCTGAGTTGCTTGCTTGAGCACAGTTGGAAGACATTCTGAAGAAGTGAAGGCTATAGATTGGTGGTCTTGGTCCTGCAGGGGGAAGCCCTGCTAAGGCTGCTTTAATCCTGCAGCACCCACTGCACCTGCCCCTGTCAGTCCACCCTGCCAGCGGAGTGAAGCTGAAGGTCGAGGGATCAGATCAGGAACCCCGAGGCTCTGACTTCATTCTGCTGCTTTAAGTCACCATGGAAACATCTCACAACCTCTGGCTGGAGAACAAAATCGAAAAAGCACACACAAATGTGGATCAGAGCCTGCAGCCGAAGTGTGTCTGAAGCTGATTTGAAATGTAGATGTTGTTAAACTGAAGGCTGAAGTGTGTTTATCTATTATTAGATAGTGAATAATTACATTATGATACTGAGTGCTGGACCATCATGTCCCTATTAGCCTTGTTTTTGGGTTTGGTTGTTGGAGACTTTGTTTATATAATTCACACTCAAAATCTGTTCTCCTCTCAAAGAGACATTGTTGTGTGTGTGTTTTTATGCAGTACAGACTCCAGCACTGTAAAAAGTACAAGATCCTTGATGAACCTTTGGAGGTTGTTTGGAGAAACTGTGGAGGAGCCTCTTAAAATGCTTCAATCTTTAATAAAAGGACGAAGGGTTCTTGAGGCATCTTTTCCACAGTTTCCAATTGAAGAACCTCCATAATTGTCTCAAGGATCTTGTACTCTTTTTACAGTGCATGATGTAGAACATTTATACACTGTAAAAACACCAAAAGGATTGATTCCACTGAAGAATCTTTATGGCTTTCAATGAAGAAGCTTCAAATTAAGAACAAAAACATGGATAGAAACCTTGTTTAAGGAAGCAAAATTTCTTCCCTGACATCCCTGCTGATAACCATTTTTAATTATATGATGAGAACCCTTTTCCATGATATAGCTCCAGAGAACCCTCTTTAGGTGGTTTTATGTTTGAGTCTTTCCCCATGTTCTCCTCCGGTCCACTGAAGTCTCTATTTTGCAGGTTTCATGAAGGTTTGGGTGTGTCTGAGATTGAAAGTGAGACTGAATAAAGAGCTTTTAGATTTAATGTGTGTGCGAGTGAGTGTGAGTGTGTGTGTAATGGGGTGAGTAAGTACACTAAGAAGGAACCTAAAGAAAAGTGAAGAAAACAGAGCTGCTGTGTTAGGTTATGGGCAGTTAGGCTGGTGGGTGTGTCATGAGGTGAGGTAAACTGAGCTGAGAGGTAAGCGATGTGAAATGATTGAACTTGGTGTAATGAGGTGGGGAGGTGAGGCGAGGAGTAGTGCTGGACAATATGTCCTCAAATCAGTATCACAGATAATTTAACATTCATGACTACAATTAATGAGCAATTATTTTAATGAGTGTCTGTTTTCCTTTGGTACAAGGTTCTCCAAGTGTGTTGAGTGAGGAATAGAGAGTGAGGAGGTCATTTGAGTAAGGAGTGAGTCAGAAGGTGAGTAAGGAGGTGAGTGAGGCAGTCTAGTGAGGAGTTGAGCTGACTAAGTTGGTGAGATCAAGGGGTTGAGTACAAGATGAGCTGAGTAAGGTGAGTAGGTGAGGCCAGAGGTGAGGTGAGGAGTAGGAGTGTACGAGATGGCCTCAAATCAGCATAATAATAAATGAACATTTTACCTCGATTACAGTTAATGAACAATAATTTTAATGAGCGGTTAACATAATTTCTACATATGTTCTCCTTCATAGAGAACACTTGATTCACCAAAATACTGCCTTCAGTTATTGATTGATTGAAAACCAGCCATTAGGGGTGTACTTTGTGCATTTCTGGCACCAGTCGCAAGCCTGGATAAATGGTGAGAGTTGCATCAGGAAAGGCATCCGGTGTAAAACTTGTGCCAAAACTATAATGTGGATCATATTTATGACTGCCATACCATATCAGTTTAAGCCCAGGTTAACAACGACCACCTCTGGTGCTGTTGACTAGCATGGTACCAGTGGAAATTGGACTACTGTAGGTCGAAGACCATCGAGGAGGAGAGGAGGAAGACAGGTTAGATTACAATTAATTAACAATAATTTTAATGAGTGGCTGACATCATTTCTACATATGTTCTCCTTCATAGAGATCAGTCTACAGCCTGGATGGAGTATGGCAGGATGATTTTGAAGGGACAGTATATCGGCACACACAGTGGGGAAAGTATAAACAGAAAAAAGACAACACTGATTTGGACAAGATTAAGCCGGTTCTGAATGTTGATTTTGATACATTTTTCAGTAATTGCCCAGCCCTGATGAGGAGGTGAGGTGAGCTTAGTGAACTGAGATGAAGATGTGAGGGGTGTGTAGTGTGAGTGTGTGGTGAGAGTGCAATGGGAGTGTGTTGTATGAGTGTGTGGTAAGGGAATGTGGGTTGATGGGTGGGAAGTGAGTGAGGAATCGCTGTCCTTCGGGGGCTTCACTCTGAGCCCTTCTGTTGTTCAGTTCTGGAAGGTCAGAATAAAAATAGCCATAGTCAAGCGTCAACTTGGACAGCTCGGTCAGCAGCACTGAGGTTGGTTCGGTCCAGAACTGCAGTGTTTCCTTAAACATTCTTATTGGGGTCACACTCAGGTTCTAGATTCAAAGAATCACAATCTTATGTTAACTTTAAGTACTTCATAAACATGTGTATGGAGTGGAGTTTCAGCACAATCTGCCTGAAAATATTAGATCCTTTGTTTCACTTCTGCGCATTTCATTGTTTCAGTTCTAAAGTTTTCTCCATCTGATTTGAGACTGTCTTTAATACTGAGATCAGAGGGAGATAAGGGGGTGAGAAGGTAAGGAAACAAGTAAGGAAGTGAATATGAGGTGAGGTGAGTGAGGCTGTGAGGACATGAATAAGGAGGTGAGAAGGTAAGGAAGTGAGTGAGGACGTGAGCTGAGTTAGTTAGGAAGTGACTACGAGACGAGGGGAGTGAGGCTGTGAGGTGAGCAGGTGAGGAAATTAGTGAGCAGATGAGGAGGTGAGAGAGGCAGGAAGGTCAGGAGGTGACCAAGTAAATAGGTAAGTTGAGGAGGTGAGTACAAGATGAGTGGAGGTGAGTGAGGTTGTGAGGAGATGAGAAAGGCAAGGAAATGAGTTAGGAGGTAAATGGAGATGTAAGTGAGGAAGTGAGTAAGGGGGTGAGAATGTGAGTGAAGAGGTGCGTAAGAAGCAGATGAGGGAAAAGTTTGTTGTAATTTTAATTCAAGCGTTTCTGATTGAACTGCATTTGTTTATATTGTGAATAATACAGTCACTGTAATATCAGACTATAGAGTCTCCCTCTCTCCTCTCTCTCTCTCCCATTGCTCTCTCTCTCTCTCTCTCTCTCTTTCTCTCTCTCTCTCTCTCTCTCTCTCTCTCTCGCTCTCCCAAAAGAAGATTCAGAGGTCTGTTCTCTCTGGTTCCCACGCTGCTCCTCTTTAACCCTCGCTAACAGCTAACACACAACAGAGAGTTGAATGACCACAAACTGTCCATTGAAATGAAAAGCAGGATGGACAGAGAGAACAAGATCTGAATCTACTGCCAAACAGCAGAGATAAAAACTGATAATCACCTCATTCTTTCATGATAAAAATACAAAATCAAAAGACAGTTTTGGGGAAGAATGCTCATCTTCCCCAGACTGAGAGAATGAAGATATGTCGGGAAATGTCGGGACAGTAGCTTTTGCAGGTGACAGTCTCACATCTGCTTCTGCTTTAACCAATACTTCTTAATTCACTCACTTATTAAATCCTGCACTCTTTCTGTTCCATTCTCTCTTTCTCCTTCCTCTTCACTCTACCTTTCTCTCTCCTTCTCTCTCTCTTGCACTCTCTTTCACAATTCAGTTATGTTTTAGCTTCCTTATTGACATGACAAATATACATGTCTAGTCAGAGTCAGTCAGGCTGTCATTATATTAGCTCGTCCCTGAGTAGGGCCACAGTTAATCAATTTAGCATGGTCAATTCACCTACCATGTGCAATTTTGGGAGGAAGGAGGAAACAGTAGGAAACCCACGCGGACATGGGAAGAATACACCTCCTCACAGACAGTCACCCGAGTGGGGATCGAACCCATAACCCCAGGCCCCTGGAACTGTGTGACACACGCCCTAACTGCGGCAACACGATTAATTATTAAATATTCCCATTTAATAATGTATATACACTCATTGCCCAGAAGAAATCAACCGACAATAATGAGACTTGGCGAGTAGGTTTGACACAGAGACATCCAAATGATTTAAGTTTCATACTGGGCTACTCATGTGACGTAAGCAAGGTCACATGCCTTCTCAATGTGATGGGTTGACTATGTAAGATATTACAAGATATAAATATATACTTAGACATACTGTATAAGCATACATGTAATGGTGTGTAGTGTTCACTGTAGAGTGTGTGAAACAATACATATCTGGCTGTACTGGACAATGATGGACCATCTCCTAATGCAACAACCTGTTTCAGGCTCTCAGGGTTCCGAAGCTATTCACATCTTTTTCCGTCAGACTGAAATATTTCATTCTGATTGTTTCATATTTTGGGCTGATTAAAAGAAAGTGTCGTCTCAACCTCTCAACCTCACCTACAAAGCAGTGGGTGTCTGTCTCTGCTTCTTATCTTAGACAATAAAAACATATCTGACCAGTGTGTATTCATGTTTTAATATCAGCAAACACTTCAGTCTTTATGGAGAAGGGGGTTTGTTTTGTCCAGTTTTTTAGGTGCATATTTTTGTGGTGTTTTATAAGTCTCTGGAACAGCTCACACAGGGGATTCATATCAGGGTTCAGGTCTTGTTTTGGGATTTGATTTAAGTTGCGTTTATTTAAATTGAATTGAAATGTTATTGATGATCATGGGATTTGGCCTGATTTAGTTTTGCATGCATTTGTTGTTGTTTTTTTCTTTGGAGATTGAAAATCATTCTGCAGGATCCTTGATGCTGGACTTCAGATCCATACATGACAATAGTGTATTCAGGCTTTTTCGTCTGATTTTTAGTCTCGGGGTTTGACATAGAGCAGTATTTCCTACATTAAACATGTTCCCCCCGCTTTCCTTCTCTGCCTCCTTCTTTTAGAAGATCATTACTTTAGATATATTTTCTCTCTCTCTCTCTCTCTCTCTCTCTCTCTCTCTCTCTATCTCCTCTCTCTCTCTCACTCTCTCTCTTTCTCTATTGATAATAGGTATGATGGGTGTAGGGTGTAAAGTGGAGTGAAGAAGGAGTGTGTAGACATGATGTCAAACTCTTTCATATTAAAAGAGTAATTCCAGGTTTCTGGGATGTGGGAGTAAAAGTAAATACTTCTGAACTGTGTTTAAGTTCTGTGTTGTTTTTTCTTCTTTGTCAGTGTTTAGGTACAGAGTTTTCAGGCTGCCATGATGAAGACAGAGCGATACACTGCAGTCCCCAGCAAAGAGAGGGATGTGGACATCATTAACATCAAAGGCATTGAGGAGATTGGATATGTCCAGCAGAACTCCATAGTAAGTAAACTGCTGTAGGCTGAATAGGTCTACATAGTGTGGAAGTTGTGGTAGGTGAAGGAGGTGTTAAACATGTGTAGAGCTGCAGGTGAGGGCTGTGTAAATGACCTGGGATGACCTGGGTTTGCCCTCTGTGATGCTCTACATAATTTTGGACGTGTGAAAAGTGTAGAAGGTATAGAAATTGTAGAATTTGTAAAAGGTGTGGAAAGTGTAGAAGTTGTGGAATGTACTAGATATATGGAAAATGCCAAAGGTGTGACAGACGTAGGAGATATGTAGAAGGAATGGGCAGTGTTTAAGGTGTAGATGGGTAGGGGGAGTGTGGAACTGAATGTGGGGGCGATATACATGTCATTGGACAGTTATGGATTTGCTACCTGTAACACTAAGACTGTCATTGAAACTGTGGCAGGTGTAGGATGTGTTAAAGATGTGGAAAGTGAAGAAAGTGTGGAATCTGTAGAAGTTGTAGAAGGTATGGAACGTAAAAGAAAGTGGAAAGTGTAGAAGTTGAAGAAAGTGTGGGAAGTGAATAAGTTGTAAAAGATAGATAAAGTGTGGACATTGTAGAATGTGTGGAAGGTGCAGAAGTTGTGGGAAGTGTAGTTGTTGTAAAAGGTGAAGAAGTTATGGAAGCAGTGTAATGGATTTGATGGATGTGAAAGTTATGGATTTGCTCTCTCTTACTCTTTGTGTTCTGAGGTTCTGCCCTTTGTTAATGACATTTTAACTGCCTGTCTGTCTACAGAATTTCTTTCAGACCATGTTTAACAGTGTGTTTGATCGACTGTGTGATGTGATTGTTTGACCGAGTGGCCGCTAAGTACTGTTCAAACCCCCCCGAAACACCCACTGTTTACATCTCTGGGCTGGACTGGTGGGTCAGCAGTGCAAAAATGTGCTTTACTTCCAACAGCCTGTTCATCCAAACTGAAGACAGTACTCTTTTTCATTATATCCGTTTTGAAGCTACAGTAAAAGAAACAGTGTATTTCACTGTGAGGCTAAAATAATGGAGAATGCAGGATATGGGTTCTTTAAAGGGTACACTTCTTGTTCCTATAGATGATGGTGTGATTTGGCTTAGTACTGAGGAAATGGAGGCGGTTCTTTGGTGGTTCTCCGGGCGGGTGGCTTTGACCACATCCTTATGTTCCCTGGGAGAAATGAACTTTGCTCTGTTTTCCTGTTTGGGGCAGACTGACACACGGTTCCCACTGGGAGAAGCCTGATATGTACAAGGCTGCTGCTGTTTTTGCTCATTGTGTATTTTTTACCCTTTAGCTAAAAATAAATGCCCCCCGGATGTCGCTTGTCACACAGTTATGTAATGCCATCACATTCCGGGTGAAGTCCGTTTCTGGAGTCCTCTGAGGATGGTTTCTGTTCAGGGTTTGTTGATCTCTTCAGCTGATTAGTGTGAAGTTTTGTCACTCCAGAGGGCAACACTTTCAGTCTATTAATGAGCAATAGAATGATCAACTCACACTCAACACTTGCCTGCGCACCTGGGCTGTGTCCAGAAACTTTTGATACTCCTCTCCTCCTTTCCTATCTTGGAAAACAGAGCAGTAATTGGGGAAATGGGACAGCTGATCCATTTCATATATGATGTGGGCTACTAATGAACTGAGCCAATCACAGTACTTGCTTTCAGAACATGCCTAATTTACATTTACATTTACGGAATTTAGCAGACGCCCTTATCCAGAGCGACTTACAAAAGTGTTTTGCTGTTCACTCAGATATTCTTAGCTAGTAGAAGAGGCTAGAATCCAGAGATTACTATCCAGCCTAATCTGTGAATTAAACTACAGTAGATACAGTAAACATTATAATCTCACTATACTTCCTTCCATCACTTTTGTGAAGGTAGTCAATGTCATATTGTTCATCCTTTACTTATATTTAAACCCTTTTAATGAAAAAAGCCTGTTTATTATAATGGTGTAGGTTTGCTCACTTCCTTGTACCAAGTCAGTTACAGTAATCAGCATAAAGGGTTTTAAGTGGCTTTGTTTGTCTCCTATAGTAGGAGGAGGATTGGTAGGATAAAGCCGTAACCTTTGGGGTTTCTGGAAACAGCCCCGAGCTGCATTCAATTGTGCAGCATCCCAAAGCCGTACCCTTGAATTCCCTACTTGCTAATCACTTGATATCAACTAAGGGAACTTCGGTTGTTTAAATCTCTTCATTCAGAATTCCCTGCAATGTCATCACATAAAAGACAGTGTGTTGCATCACTGTGAGCCACTACTTACAGGAGGATGTTTTGAGTAGAGCTGAGCAACATGACCTCAAATCAATATCACGAATAATGTCAATTAACAGTCTGCCTCAATATAATTAATGAATGATTATTTTGGCAAGTGAAAATAGGTGTATGTATAATGTAAATATTTTGTATTTGTTTGTGTAAAAAGAAATACAAAATACTTAATGTTATCATGTGAAAGTAGAAAATTACTTTTATCTTTTCTAAACAATAATAATGTGCAATACCCCCTCCTACAGGACTCTTTTTGCATGCACTGTTTATATAAATTATATGTTGTATTATAGTCCCTATATTATATATTCTTTATATTTATATAGTGTTTTTCTTTATGAAAATAATATCCCTTTCTACTCTTTTTTGTACTGTACTGAAGCTGCTGCTGGAGCCTTAATTCCCCTGAGGGAACCCTCACAAGGGATAAACAAAGTTCTATATTTTCTTATCTTATCTTATATTTCATTTTAATATTTTAAACAAATATTATAAATAAGGCCATTTCTGAAGAACTCAGCTTACTGAGACAATTATGTAATTGAAAGCAGTTAATTCTTCATGCTGTGTCCTTTATTTGGCTTAAGTGAAGAGACCAAACAAAAGTAGTGAAACATAAACATTCATTTCTATAACAGTGGTGATGACAATTCAGCTCACCCTGAATCATTACATCACTACTGTTGTCAGAATTCTCTCTTACCTTGTTCATAGTTGCTCATAACAATAAATAAATAGTAATAATAAATAATGTACAATAAACAGCAACATGAATCACAGTTGTGAATAAATGGGTATGAATATAGCAGCTTATGAGTGAAAAGAAAGGAAACAGCAGCATGGAAAAGTGTAGAGTCTCCAGTTAAAGTGTCAACTTAATGAGGCACTGTTGGCAGACTGCAATTACAGGGCCAGTTATGGTGGAACGTGCAATATTGTGTTTACTACACGTGCAATATTGTGTTCTTAAAGACAGAGCATTAAAGTATTAATGACATTTAATGGCAGGTTAATTTTTGATTAATTGTCTGGTCCTAGTTGTGTCAGGTATTCTGCTCTTTTCCAGTCACATTTAGCATTCCCAGCGTCCCAGTCTGCCCTCTGAATGAGGATGGGTCCTTCTCCTCAGGCCACAGCAAGCGACCACAGCTTTACAATAGTTACAAAATTATACAAATTATTATTTTATGGGTCCAGATGTGATATTGATAGTTGAATTACAGACCACTGTGGTTGTGTTGTTACTGGTAACTTCTTACTGGGTCTTATTGTTGTTTGTCTTTGTTTTTGCTGATTATTTACAAATGACGCAGCAACCACCTAACAGCCACCTGGGATACTATAGCAACTGGCTTACCAACTGTACAGCAACTATTATACAACATCATAGCAACCACTTGCTAGCAACTACATAGCAACTACACAGATACAGCATAGCAACCACAATGAACAGCATAGCAACCAGCCATCATTGTATATAAGTTGTTAACAAAACATTACTGTTTATAAAAAAAAAACATGATCCTGTTCTCTGCACAGTAATACATAAACCCTTACATGGAGGCATTTTTAATTTTATAATTAAATAAAATGTGATCAGTTAAGTTATCATGCAATGTTAAGGCAACTCTTAGAAGATCCACACTTTACTGGCAGTTACATGCCATTTTCTAGGCTTCATAACTCAGGATCAGAGTAATCTACAAACATCTGCAACATATCACTACAAGACCCTATCTAACCACGGTGGTCTCATCATTATGTGATGAATTATCAGTGAGTAATCCAGCCTGGAAAACAGCTAAAATTCACTTTTTTCCAACTCGATTTATTCCCAGTTTAAACGCCAAAGGATTCTTCCAGTGCATATTTACTGTTCTGTTCATGTGTACATGCTCAACCTGCAACTGATCAGAGAGGGGGTGGGGCTGATGATGTCACTGACCCAGATATTCAGTCATAAATGACAAAAAATAAATAACAAATGTAATTTAGAACATTTGGGTCTTTTTTATTTTTATTTTGTTGGACAACTGTCGAGTGTTCTGATGAATTGGCTGAGGGTTCTAAAGGTTAAATGCTTGGGCATTCTGCTGGGCCCACTCTAAGGGCCCCCACAGATGAGACAGATGATCAGCACCAATTTGAAGCTCATTTATTCAATTCATGTATGCAGATATTTTCACGGCTGTGACAGAGTAAAGATATTTTAATAAAGATATGTAAAAGTTAATTTATTTCACAATGCTGACTGAGACCCTGATGGTCCAGTGGGTTGTGATTGAGTCTCATCAAGTTCTGACTGAGGCTCTGATTGTTTCTGTGTGGGTTTAGTGGGTTCTGACAGGGGTGTTCTTAGACTGTCCTGCTGAAACATTTCCTCTCTCAGCATACCAGTGATGATCAGGTTGAAGGTTCTCTAAGTGCCCCCTTGTGGCAGGGTTTCTTTTAGCTGCTGCTGAATATGGAGACAGAACCTGTCAGCAAGGAGAATGCTTCTTTATCCACACTGACTCAATCCTCTGGGGGTCAGTAGAGTAAATGACCTCAGTTCTGGCAGATCCAACCAATGTTCCTGAGTGGCACACCTCCCAGAACATGGTCCAAGGTTTAACTAAAAAAATAAAAAGTTGAAATATTTTTTATCTATGAGTAAAGTAGATTTATAGTCATGGTATTTTATCCTGAGCAACTTAGAATATATTGATACGCAGACACAGAGATACTCAATACTCAACAGCTAGAGACAAACATTACACAGTGAAATTGAATGTAGATGGCAAGATCATGTTGAGGGTCTGGCGTTTTTACCAGTCCCAACATTCTCAGTCTTGCTGGGATTGGGCTTCATGTGATGAGTGAACATTCATGTTGATTCAGTGAGACACACTGAGACATGGGTAGAATCTGCACCAAGAGATTGAACACAGTACATTCTTAAAAGTACAAGGTCCTTGAAGAAAGTTTGGAGGTTCTTTAGTTGAAACTGTGGAGGAACCTATTAAGGTGCTTCAAGGTACCTTCCATAAAAGCATGAAGGATTCTTGGAGGTTCCTTGAAGATTCTTTGAAATAACTTAAGAGGATCCTCCACAGTCTCTTATTTAAGATCCTCCAAAAGCTCCCCAAGGATCTTGGACTTTTAACAGTGTGGAAGACCAAGCACCGGGCCTTGTGGGACGCAAGTGGATAGTTGTCTATTAAAAATCTTCTGAAGGTAGCAAAACTGTCTAATAAAGTGTATAAAACATCGCCACCACTGAGAAAGACCAGATCACTGCATTTATCTGTCAAAGTAAACAGCTGAACTGTGTTTCTTCAGCAGTTGTGAGAGTTTTATTCTTGATCTGACCACCAGAGACCCACTGTCCCAAAAATTCCAACAATTGTTTTAAATGTTTAAAATAATTGCTAATTAGTCAGATGATTAATATGCAAATCACCTCATATACTGGTTGTATTGGGAGAGGGTTACATTTTGGTGGATCCCGTTTTGATTGAACTTGGAAATGTTGGTCTGGTTGTATTGGGAGGGGTTTGGTTGTACTATTATCTTAGTAATACAGAATGAATGGATATATAGGGAATAGTCAGTCTGTATGAAAGCTGAGGAGTAATTACAGGATGAGGTGATCAGTCATTAGTAATGTTTCGCAGCTCTGAGCTGGATTAGCTGTTTGTCTTCCTGGAGTGTCGGTGCATGGCTGGCTGGGTAGAGAGAAAGATGGGGTGGGGGTGGTGTATCGGTGTGTTAATCTGAGTCTGTGTATTTTCATGGTGACAGATGATCCTAACAACCTGTTCTGCTGCCCTTCACAGAGAGACTGCTTTGCTGCTCTGTCCGTCTCCACTGTTCCGCTTCAGGGTGTCCTGTCCTGCCCTTGGCTCTCCATCTGTCTGTTCTGAAGTGTTATCCCTGAGGATCCATCTGAGGAACCTGCTGAGGAGCATTATTGTTCCTGGTCTCAGTGTTGCTGTAACAGTTCACCTCCCATGAGCTGTAATCTCTCAGATTAGTCCTGAGACTGATTTATGTTCCTAGAGGCATGTAGAACAGGAGGTGTGTGGAAGAGGGGATGTGTGGGACAGGGGATGTGTGGATCAGGAGGTGTGTGGAACAGGGGATGTGTGGATCAGGAGGCGTGTGGAACAGGAGGCGCGTGGAACCTGCAGAAGTTGAGGGAGAGAGATCCTGAAGGAGTCGCAGTGTGGCTTTATGGTTTTGGCTAATATTAGCTGCTGGCATCTCTTTCTTGCTTCTCGAGTAACAGATAGCTTCAACTTCAACTTGCTTCACCCCCTGCAGTGAGAGAGATAGAGAGAGAGAGAGAGAGAGAGAGAGAGAGAGAGAGAGAGAAGGAGAGAGAGATTAATAGCTGGAGTTGGAGCGTCTCTGTTGGAGTGAGAGGACGATGGCTGCAGAAGAGAACTTTAGCAGAAAGGCTTCACCACCACAGCCAGCTGCCCCTCAGAGACACTTCCTAAAGGATGTGATTTTTCATGGAAAATTCCAAGTGAGTCCTGTGTCTTATATTCTTCATGGAGGAACTTTAGAATGTCTGCTAAAACTCAGACTTGTGCATTACCCACTTGCCTGCCTCTCTCTCTCTCTCTCTCTCTCTCTCTCTCTCTCTCTCTCTATCTCTCTCTCTCTCTCTCTCTCTCTTGCTCTCTCAAATACCAGCAGTTTATTCCTCAGCCAGCTCAGCGAACCTCACACCCTTCAGCTTCATTAATACCAGCAGCTCACATTTCCGTTAGTGATAATAAACTTAGTATTAATTAATGCTCCAAGTAAATGCCAAGTTTTTGATCATGTGAAAAAAAAACTTAAAAAATCTGTTGCTTTTGCAAAGCCTGCTCTCACAAAGCCTGCCCTCACAAAGCCTGCTCTTGCAAAGACGTCTTTCAAAGACTGCTCATAAAGCTTGCTCTCACAAAATCTGCTCTCTTTAAGCATGACCTCACAAAGTGTGATTAGCGCTAGGAGATATGACCTCAAATCAATAACACGATTAATTGAACATTCTGCCTTGATTACGATTAATGAGCGATTATTTTGATGTGAATTTTTATTAATGTAGACAGAAAGTTCTATGGAAATTATCATGTGAAAATTAGAAAATTACGTTTATTTTTTCTAAACAAATATTATCAATAAGGCCATTTCAGAACTCAAATACTGAGACAATGAAATAAGTCAGGTAGTTAATACCAAAGAAATATGCAGTGTCCATCATTTGGCTTTTGTGAAGACACCAAACAATAAATGAAACATAAACAATTGCAGGAGCAGTTAAGGTGGAATGGTTGGAGTGTTGTACGTCGGAGGTGTTTCCTTTGGTCGTTGTATTTTTCCAAAATGCATTTTCATTGGTCTGCGCTGCTTGATGTGCGCAGTTTTCTCAGGGCTTCATGTTTGAGTTGTTTAACTGTTATTCATGCTGTTTCTTTGCACAGACTAGATGGAGCAGGGTCAAGTGACTGCGCGCGCAGAACTGTGTTCTTAAAGGGACAGAACATTAACACATGCAGTGTGGGGAAATTATTAACTGCATTTAAAAAATGAAATAACCAACATGAGTAAGATTACATTGGTCAGAGGCTCTGAATGTCAGTTTCATTTTTGATTATTTGCCCAACCTCAAGTGTTATCTCACAAAGCCTGCTCTCACAAAGCCTGCTCTCACAAAGCCTGCTCTTACTTAGTCGCATCTTATAGCCTGCTGTAACAAAGTGTACTTTCACAAAGTCTGCTCTCACAAAGTCTGTTCTCGCAAAGCCTGCTCTCACAAAGCCTGCTTTTTCTTTGCTTCCTCAATCCCTCCTTGGCAGGATGAATCAGATGTTTTAGAATGTGGGCTTCAGTTCTTAATGCATACAGTAATTGCAGGTTATTTTGTTCACAAAATCTCTAGAACCTCCAGATGGGCTTGAGAGACATTTATTCTTTTCACAATATCACTTTTGCTCATAGCCCACCTGGAACCACCTGGAACCATTATTGAGTGATGTATATACTACTTCTAACCCTCACACTGCCTGTCTAAACCTCAGCAAGGACTACTTGGCTGCATATTCAGAAGGACTGACCAGTTTACCCCATCTGCCTGATGGTTCTCTGTCTCAGCTTCTGACACTCTGCCCAGCTGGACCTCAAGATGGAATCTGAGCTGAGGAGCTGAATGTTTGATGAAGGCCCTCTGATCCTGACAGCATAGTTCTGCTAATGATTAATATTGGGAAAACTGATTGCACTTTAAAAAAGAGACTTGAACACACGGTTCTTTGGCAGAGTGTGAACAGGCCTGTATGCTAGATGTGTCGTCTACGCGTTTCATCAGAGTACAGGGATGCACAATAGATTGAACCTAAATGAACTGAATTCTATACACATAGAATGATCAGACATGATCAGAATCAGACAAGTGATTGATATCTGTCGCTGATGTCATAATGTATTCATCAGACAGGTGATGATGTTTTTATTGAGCTCCTGAAGAGCAGTGTTTTGGAGAAGCTATATTAAAAAATCTGCATTTAATAAATATTATTGCATTTGGAACCTCTAATATTACATTTTCTATTTTTCTGTAAAGCCAATCCAGATGGGATTAGTCTCAATTTTTACACTTTAGAGATACTCATGTATCTCGAACTACAGATACTCACATCAACAATAACAGATATCAGTTGGGAGTAAATGCAAATGAAGCTCTCTCACATTTGTGAGCAGCTTTGCATTAGATCCTGATAAAGGTATCTAGGCCTTTATTCAAACACCTGCCAATTCTGAAGTTCAAGTTATTAACCACTGTAGAACATCAGGCACTTTCATTTTAATTATATTTTAATTAATTAAAATGTCCTGCTATAAATAAATTGTGAGAGAAAGACTACCCTGTTCAGAGTGAAGTTCAGATTAAGTGCAGATTTGTAACATACATAAACATATGATATTTTAAGTCCATTGAGTGATGGAGGTGATATAACTAAACACATACAATGAATAAATGTCTTTCAAACATCATAATTATTACAAATGCAATTTTGGGACATCCTAGGCAAAAGTTAAGACACCCTATGACCTAACAGCTGGTATATCCTCCTTTGTTTAAATAATGTCAATTATTCAGACATGCACATCATGTCTTTGACATCAACTAGAAGAAAACGTTTCCTACTCCTCCATGCAGACTTCTTTCAGCTATGTGATGTTTTATTGTCAGACTTTGTACAGACATTCCCATATTTTCCTCTAGCCACCTCTGATACAATAAAAATTTCATAGTGGTTTCTATGATGGAGAGCTCTCCAGGCCCTGCTGCAGCAAAGCAGCCCCAAACCATGACATTTCCAGCCCATGCTTCACAGTTGGTATGAGGGTCTTGTGCTCAAATGCTTGTATTCATCCACCCAAAGCACATTGTTCAGGAAGTCCTACTTTTTGCCTAGGTGTTATCTGGAAAATTTTAGTCTTGCCCTGGTGTATTTATTTTTTTAAGTGTTTTCTCCTTGCACACCTACCATGAAAATCATACTTGTTTGAACTGTTTCTGATGGTAGATGCTGCACTTTGACATCATCTGTGGTGAGAGCTACCTATAGGTACATTTTAGGACTGTTGGGAGACTTCTTTAAACCTTGTGCAGTCTGCTCTTGGGATGAACTTGCTACAGATGAACACGGCCTGACCTGGCCCTGTTGGCAGTTGTTTTAAACGTTCTCCACTTGTAAATTATTTTCTGAACAGTGGAACAACTGATTTGTTGTGAGATCTTTTTAAATCCGTGCCCAACCTTTTTTCTGAAAGTAGCAGAAAGCTCTCACCATGGTAGCCTCCATTCCCCATCAGACTCTGGGGTCACTAACACCACTGATGAGCTGTATGTTTGGATTTGGAGAGTTAAGCTGAAGTGTATAGTTGTTGACTCATTAGGTCAGTCAGATCAGTGTTGTCCACATACTTAAGCTGCATAACAGTGAAATTTTTGTACTGTATTATAATATAGTAATATAACATGAATACAATCCCTGTTTAGGTTAAGTTTTTATCCACTTCAGGATGATACTCTGTAAAACTTCATTAAAGTGCAGAAAAATATGCTTTTTCAGACATAATAAATCAGCCATAATTAGCTTGGTACTAACTGCATGAATCAATCATCTTACTGTCTGAAGGATTTCAGTAATCTTACCTTAAAGTAGGAAGCAATAACATTCTATCATTGGAATGTGACTGCTGTGCTATTTAGGTAAAGAAAACTGACACTGTGTGACCGTCTGAGTAAACTGACTAGGATTCTTTTGTCTATGACATAATTTTCTACTGAAACTGACCAGGAATGCAGGTGTAATGTTGCCTGGTTACAGGTGTCCAGCGCTGTCCCAGCGCTTTATGATAAACATACAGCTTTGAATAGTGATGAGATCCAGATGGTATCTGTCCACTGGTTTGAATTCAGGTGATGCTGTTCAGTTGTATTCAAATGATGTCCAGAAGAGAAGTTTTTAAGAAGAGTCTCTGCACCACAGTAACCACATCCCACCTACACACACACACACACACACACACACACATACACACACACATACACACACACGTGTCTAGCCCCCCGGTGTGTCTAATGCTGGTCCCTCCCCACTCTCCCCAGTTGCTGAACTCCCTGACTCCGGAGGAAACATCTCAATGCCGGCATGGCCTGTACTTCCAGGATGGAGAGCGAAGGGTGGATTATGTTCTGACCTACCAGGTGAAGAAGCCCAGTGGCTCCCGCACCCGCGGCCACTCCTCACGCTTCACCAACAATGCCCTGACCCGTAGCCTGCGCCGCACCCGCACACAGGAGCGCTCCACCAGGCAGGACCCTGAGCCAGGCCCGCAGGAGGTCAGCACAGACCATCATGAGGATGACAAGTGCTTCCGCCGTGAGGAGTTTGAGGGGAACCTAAGAGAGATGGGACTGGAGCTTGAGAAGGACGAGGACGTAAGTGTTTTGGTCCCCTGCATGCTGGCCGTGTGTGTGTGTATGTGTGTGTGTCTGTATGTCTGTGTGTGTGTGTGTGTGTGTGTGTGTGTGTGTGTGTGTGTGTGTGTGTGTGTGTGTGTGTGTGTGTGTGTGTGTGTGTGTGTGTATGTGTGTGTGTGTGTTTGTGTGTGTGTGTGTTCAGAGGGGCTGCATTCCTAAGCCTTTGTTAGCCTTGTTAGTGGATTGTGTCGTTTTGTCTTTCAGCTGACCTCAGCTGGTTTGGTATGAGCCTCCACGGTCAAAACAGACACAAAAGGTACATTGTAGTTTGGTGGTGCAGCAGCTTCGGGGCATTAGTTGAAAAAACTCCACCTGGGCCTGCATGTGACCTCTGACCTCTTTCACTGGTTTGACCCTGACAGAGTCTCAGATTGCAGCTGATAAGGGTGGGTCATATGACTATGATTATTGTTAGTGTGATAACTTACAGTGTGTGTTTCTGAGTGTGAGGTGGAGATGGTCAGCCCTGACAGAGCTCTAAACAACTGTGATATCGATCACTGTTCAAATATGGTGTACTGAAACACAAAGACAGAAGCCTTTAAAACCCATCTAAATGCCCCCATCATGATCAGGAACTGGGTTCCACACAAATTAATGATAAAAACATCTTTTTGCCATCAACAGCCGGAGTCCTAGAGAGTAAAATTGACCATGCTCTCTCTGGGTGGGTAGATGGCCAGTATGATGCTGGTTGGCAAAGGCATCTGTTAGCTGTTTATTGGAACTGTGGACCTAAAGCTTTCCCGAATGTGTTGGCTGCCCAGCAATGACGTAATTGTGGTAGTTTGAAAACAGGCAGTGGCTGGCTTCACATGTATTGGAAGAAGCATGTGCTTTTCTTCACCTTGCACGGTTTAACCCTTGAGTAGAAGAAATGAAGGTGTGCTTCACCTTTATTCTGACAATGAGGGTGAGAGTGAGAGTGAGAGTGTGTAAGTAGACATGGTCTGTACTTCTATAACTAACAAAACACTGTATTCTAACAGCAAACCATGCTAAAAAGCATCAACAATAAATTCAAAATGTTGTTTGGGAAGCAGAACCGTAAGTAAGTTAGAGTAGAATGCAAAAACTGAAAGTGTTTGTGTGTGTGTGTGTGTGTGTGTGTGTGTGTGTGTGTGTGTGTGTGTGTGTGGCATGCTGAGGATGCAGGAGGGCAGCTGTCATTCCCATTATTTTGTATCACCTTGCACCCAGGGGTTGGTGTGTGTGTGTGTGTGTGTGGGAAACTCTGTGAAGCGTTTTGGTGTCTCAGAACAGGCTGTACACACACACACACACACACACACACACACACACACACCGCTCTCTCTCTCTCTCTCTCTCTCTCTCTCCAAAAAAATATAGACCACCTCATTTTACCCATCCACACACAGTGATACACACTAGTAACTTCACACCAGGGCAGTGAACATACATGCCCAGAGGAGTGGGCAGCCCTATCCTCAGTGCCCGAGGAGCAGTTGGGGACTTCAGTGCCTTGCTCAAGGGCAGTTCTGTCATGTCCTGCCAGTTCATGGATTCAAACCAGCAACCTTCCAGTCACAAGGCTGCTTCCCTAACCACCAGACCATGGCTACTCTCAGGAAATATATAAGAATGTAACCATTTATCTCTGAATATCTTAAGTTCAGTAAATAAGTAGCAATTGTGTCTAAAATGAGCAGAACAATGTCATAAACTTGTGAGCAAAGGAGATGGGATAAATAAGGAAGGGGATGGGATGACTTGAAGGGGCTGGATAGCTGTTGCTCGTGAGTCCAGGTGAAGCAGGCCTCCTACACACACACTCCTTTGGGATACCTCTTACTACACTATACTCAGCCTCTTCAAACCTCTTTCACTCTATCCGTCTCTTCCTTTAATAATTTCTACCTCAATAACCTTTATTTGCCTCCCTGTCCCTTTGGTCACCAAACAACATCCTGACTGCCTAAACATGTCTCTGGTCTCAGACTTTCTGCTGGGCTGTTGAGCTCTCTCTCGCATTCCATTAATCTTTGCATCTTGGAACCCTGCATGTTTTATTGCAAACAAGCTGGAACACACCTGAATATACAAAAGCTCAACTGACTCTACAATATCTCACCTGACTGTACAGAAGCTCACCTGGATAGTTTTTAGTGTGTTGACACGCATCCCAACATATGCCATTATAATCTCACAAGAGTCAGAAAATTCAGCAGAAACTTTGAGCTTTGTTATCTTTCTAAAATGTAAATCTCTGGTCTTTGGTATTAAAATAATCCATAGTCTGTTAATATGTGTAACAGCTGGTTGTGAGAAACTACTTTGACACTTTGTGGTCATCTACAATCACCAGTGTGGATTTGGAAACACAAACAATTATCTAGGAGAATATTGTATTGAACATGCAGCTTATTAAATAAATAATGTTTCAGCTACTTTATTTATCATATTCAATTTTATGCCATAACAAAAGGAGGTCTATTGCATCCACAAGCTCTACCATGTGATCTGCAGGGGCATTTGATAGCTCACCTGACTCTACCTGATTATTCTGGTTCACACTGACACTTTCTGCATAAGAATGTCTAATGTTTTTGGAAGAGTTCCATTGTTGTTTTTAGGTTTCCTTGTGGGCTTTTGGACCTGGTTTTCTAAAGTTGCTTTGTGAGGAACCATCGGTATGAACAAGTGTTGAACTGAACTGAATTTTTGAAATCACAGTATGTGTGTGTTCTGGACTAAAGGAAACACTATAATCCTCTGTAATGATTCTTCACAGAAGCTGAAGAACGGCTGTTTAGTTTGGTATTTTCCGCTCATTCTGGCCAGATTTGTGAAGAATCACATTAAATCCTGAGTTTATAAACATTCTGAGTTGATGTTGACACATACTGCAGTCTGGAGACCATCTGCAAACGTCTCCTATTTTCTTTTGTCTGTTGTGTTAAAAACATAAATTGAAACTCTGTTGGCCCAAAGGTGGTTAACCTGAACCCGAAAGGTCTGAGTGATGATGAGATCACTGTGACAGCACAACAAGGGAGAAAGAGGTTGGCCTTTTGGTTTTATTTCCAACCTTGCATGATCACTAATACACTTGTCTTGTGATTAATATTTTTATATATAAAGAGCTGGATGACAGAATTTTCTGAAATGAAAAAGTGGTAAATCTAATCCAATTGCATCTCCAGCCCCTCTGAAGAAAGCTGGTCTTATGTTAGGAATCATGGTGTTGTCTTAGACTCCACATTGTCATTTGATGGCCATATAAGAAATCTTGCCAAAAGGGAGACTCTTTTGCATGCGTTTGTTACATCTAGACTTTCCAGCTACTGCAATTCTGTTTTCTTTGGTCTTCCATTCAGTAGACTGAAGAATCTACAGTATGTCTGGTATGGAGTTGCTAAGGTTCTCACATGCACCAGTCTGTAGGAACATAGAACTCTCACCTTTATGCAATTACATTGGCTTCAGGTACAATTCGCAATGAATATAAAGTAGTGGTTTTGTTAATGTGTCTGTTTATGGTCTGGCACATTTTTACCTTTCTGATGTTGTTCATGCGTTATTCTTCCTCACACTCTCAGCCCTCCCCTTATACCTGTGTCCCACCAACTCATTATTTTTAATAACTTTAAATTAATTATTAGTTATTATTGATGATGATGATGATATTATTATTAATAATAATTTATTATTATTATTATTATTATTATTAGTAGTAGTAGTAGTAGTAAGTAGTAGTCGTAGTAGTAGTAGTAGTAGTATTTGGTATAATATCCTTTTTTCTTAAAGAGTCTGATTGAAAAATTATTTATAACTGAATATTTATAAATTGTCCATGCTCTCTCTGGGTGGGTAAATGTTACTAGCAATGCTGGTCAGCACAGGTGTTTGTTGTATTTGAGCATGGGACTCATGTTGGTTGCCCAGCAATGATGCAATGAGGCAGTGGCTGGCTTCACATGTATTGGAGGAAGCATGTGCATGTGCTTGGTAAGGGGAGAGTGTAGAGAGAGTAGTAATTGGTGATAGGGATTGGGGCTAAATTTAAAAAAGAGAGTTGAGTTGAGGTGTCTCATTTGGAATTAGCTTTTGGAGCAATGAATTAAAGCCAGTAATCCTGAGCTGCTCTGCAGAAAGAATGTATGAAAATCCCGTTTTACCTCATAGTTTCAGGATGACCCGCACAGATCCCCGGCCTGTGCATCTGTTGAATTTACACACACACAGAGGGATTTATTCACACTGCAGTTTTCAAACATTTTCACTCCAAGCAGCTGACATTTCTTCATGTCAAACATCTCAGCTGCAGATTCCAAAACATGTCCAGATTAGCAAAAACACCAGCACCGAAACAGTGGGTAAAACCTATACACATGGGTGACCACACACACACACACACACACACACACACACACACACACACTGCAGATATCCAGTAGTTTTGAAATTCTTACAGTTAAACAGAAAAGCCACAAGACACCTACTGTGCCTCCGCCAGCAGCTCTAATCAGATCATTCTGGGAATACTGGGAACAAACACACACACACACACACACACACACTGTAGAAAACTATAGGAATGATACTAGGGAACATACACATACAAATAGTGTGCTATTTATATTTATATGATGTTTTCAGGCACAAGACACCGGGTGGAGCTTTGTAAAGATCCGCCTCCCTGGAATGTCCTTTGCGAGGCAGGAGTTTGTGAAGCTGAAGATGCCAATAAAAGTATACTTGCCTTTCATTTTTTCATTTTAACAGGAGTTTCTGTTTCCTGTGTTCCGCTCCAAACCATTTTCTGGACTGTGTTTAGGTTTACGAGGTGAAGCAGAGCAGTTCAGTTATGGAGAAGATCAACACCTTCATCAACCAAAGCCAATAGTCCACTTCACCCCAATGTGTGAGGGAAGAGAACCGAGTAGAGAACGTGAAGCACCTCTCGTACCCATTCTCCAGAGAGAAACAGCACCTGTTAGTGACAATTTTTAAACAAGTCTGACATGTGTTTCAGTACAGAGCTGCTTTTAGTGCCTCTCAGCTGCAGCATTGTGCTATTATAGATCACTTTTCACAGATTTTAGGGTCCATTGCACCAAAACCTTCTCCTTACTCTCAAGAAACACTCCAGCCTGAACACTGACAACACACTTTACACTCTTACATTTGCACTAAACTGTCTTATTGTCGGTCAATTAAATGTATAAACCTTATTTTGAGATGTTCCCAGCATTCCCTGCTTTACTGATGAAAATGTAAATGAGATGAATATGTAAATGAGATGAATATGTAAATGAGATGAATGATCATCTTCAGGAAGCTTTTTGGGTGAATTCTGTTTCCTGTGTTTGTTGACAAGGTTTGATGTCAGACAAGAGGGAGTCATTCTTTGACAGATAAGACCAGGAGTTCGATAGTAAGATTCTCAAACTGTTTTTTAAAACATTCATTTATATGATGATGATGATAATCATGATGACATTACTGTTTCTTTTAATCTTCATCACTGCAGGTGTTCGAAGTTTTAAAGAGAACGAAATGCACAAAGTCTCCATTCAGTATGGGTAGTCACTGATTGAGAATCAGCTCAGCAAATGTCATCATTATAACATTAGTTATTATTATTATTATTAGTATTATTATTATTATTATTATTATTATTATTATAGTTAGACAGAAACCAAAGCATTTTCTTCTTTCCAGAAATCTCCAAAAATCCATTTTTCATGTACTGAGAGTCTTAAATGAGGAATATGTATGTGTTTGTGTGTGTGTGTGTGTGTGTGTGTGTGTGTGTATGTGGTGGCAGAGTGTGTGTGAACAGTATGTTAAACACATTTATTCTAAGACACACTCCACGATTATATTAAGTCCAGCAGCTCGTTTAATCATTTTACTGACAGAATATTCTGGAAACACAGAACTGGAACCACAGTCACGGTTCTTACAAACAGTGTATAATATTGGAGACAGACGGGGCAGACAGATAGACAGACCAATTTGCAGACCAATCTTTAAATATAAATAAATGAATCCACAGAAATGCAATTAATGTATTATCCTTATAGGAAATGACAACGTGTCAGTATTGTGTACCATAATAATAATAATAATAATAATGCCAGTCCATCTCATCATGTTGCTGCAGGAATAACCAGTCTGCTTGGAAGTGGGGCGTACCTGGCTGCGTACCCATTGCATGATGTGAGTGTTTATATCATACTCCATATCACAATTTCTATCACGCTCATATGCTTTATGTCACAGTCCTTATAAAACTCGATCCAACCACTTCTTACCACATTGGGTCATATTACATATAAGACCCCTTTTGGCACTCCATGTCACATTCCAAATCACATTCCATAACCCACTCCAAACCATATTCCATATCAACTTTAGTCACTTTCCATATTATGCCCATTGTTATACTTCATATCACATTACATATAACATTCCATTTTACACTCCATATTACATTCCATATGCATATCACACTGTACATTTCTTATTTGTTCTGTCACACGTCATACAGTCCACCTTACACTCAGTCTCAAAGCATTGTCTCAAACCCCACATCATATCATTCACATTTCTGAATAATGACTGTGTGTGTGTGTGTTTGTATGTTTGTGTATGTGTGTCTGCAGGGTGATATAGATGGAGAGAATGCAGAACCAAATGACAGGAAGGTCAGTGATGGAGTTATTTGTCACACACACACACACACACACACACACACACACACACACACACACACACACACACACACACACACACACACAGAGACCCATGCCCTGCAGTATGACACCTTGTCAGTATGCTTTAAATCATCAGCGTAGAGACCTTGTCTGGACCAAATGCCAATTTTGTGTATGTGTCTGTGTGTGTCTGTGTGTTGAATAACCCTTCTATTAGCAAGTTATTTCCAGCCACTGCAATTAAACTACAACACCCTCCATAGCCACTGCTCCCCCAAGTTTGAATCACATTGTGGTGGTTGTTGCAGCCGACCTATAGTGTGTGTTTGTGTTGTGTGTGTGTGTGTGTGTGTGTGTGTGTGTGTGTGTGTGTGTGTGTTTGTGTGTGTTTTACAGTGGAGTATTGCAGGATTACAATATACAGAGCTGTGGTGTTGGAGTGTAGCGGAGTTACAGTCTACAGTGTTGTTTTGGAGTGTAGCAGGGATATAAAGCACAGATTGGGGGTGTTGGTGTTGGGGTGCAGCAGAATTACAAGTGGTGTTGTTTAAGCATGGTTATAGAGCACAGAGATGGGGTGTAGTAGGGTTATAGAGCACAGAGTTGTGGTTCTGGAATATAGCAGGGTTAGAGAGCATGGAGTTGTGCTGTTGGGAGTGTAGCAGGGTTCCAGAGCACAGAGTTTTGGAGGATTTTTGGAGAGTAACAGGGTTACAGAGCACCGAGTCATGGTGTTGAAGTGCAGCATGATTACAGTTTTGTGGTGCTGGTGTTCAGCAGGGTTACAGATCACTCCACTGCTGTTGGAGTGTAGCAGGTTTACAGAGAACAGAGTTGTGGTGTTGGAGTGTAGCATGATTACAGTGTACAGTGTTGTGATGTAGCAGGGATATAGAGCACAGAGTTGCATTTCTGGAGACTAGCAGGGTTACAGGACACAGACCAGTGTACCAAGGTTTTAGAACACAGAGTTGTGGTGTTGGAGTGTAGCAGGGCTTTAGAACGCAGAGTTTTGGTGTTGGAGTGTAGGAGGGGTACAGACCACAGTGTTGTGGTGTTGGAGTGTAGGAGGGTTTTAGAAAGCAGAGTTTTGGTGTTGGGGTATAGCAGTGTTACATGACACAGAGTTGTGGTGTTGGAGTGTAGCAGGGGTACAGGGCACAAAGTTGTGGTGTTGGAGTGAAGTGGTTTAATAGAGCACAGAGTTCTGGTGTTGGAGTTTAGCAGGGTTACAGGACACAGATTTGTTGTACTGGAGTGTACTGGAGTTGTGGTGTTGGAGTGCAGCATGATTACAGTGTTGTGGTTTTGGTCTTTAGCAGGGTTATAAAGCACAGAGTCGGTGTGTAGCTGGGTTACAGAGCTGGGTTGTGGTGTTGGATTTCATTAGGGTTATAGAGCAAAGAGTTGTGATGAGTGTAGGAGGGTTATAGAGCAGAGAGTTGTGGTGTTGGAGTATAGTAGTGTTACAGGGCACAGAGTTGTGGTGTTGGAGTGTAGCAGGGGTAGAGTGCTATTATGTTATTTTTTGTGGTGGTTTTTGAAACAGAGCTATAGTGTACAGTGTTCTGTGTTGTGGTGTAGCAGATTTACAGAGCATGGGGGTGGTATTGCAGGTGAAAACAGCTTTTCTCTACTCTCTGAGAGAACACTGTGTTCTGATTCATGTTGTAATGCATGTACTTTTTTCTGACGTGGACTAATATTCCACTTGGAATACAATACTAACCATCTAACAGCACCTTAGCAACAACCAAGGGTTTAATAGGAACTGTAGCTAAGCAAATAAGTATACTCATTTGACCCACTGTGTTATACACAGACAGGACTTAGACCGCCACATTTTAGTGGGAAGAACCATTAAGAGAAACCAATACTCAAAAGGGGAACCCACCCTCTTCTGGTTGACTTTGGTTTGCAGAAAAAAAGAGCAGCTTTAATAAATAAATGGTAAACATAGTAATGAAAAATAAATCCATAAATACAGAATTTAATCCTACATAGTAGCTTTTGACTTTGCAGTCACTCTGTCTTTCTGTTGTTATTTTAATTACTTTTGACCAATATAGGGTATGATTTTGATGGTTTAGGTCATCTACTTGTATGACAAACCTGACCAAGCTACACAACTATTATGGCCAAGCTTGATAATGCTGTTTGACCAGCACAACAATTTTATGTAAATGTAGTTTATTGTTTTCTTCATTTTTGGGTGTGTCTATTTTATTGTTATAAAGTGTGCATTTTTTATCTGTTGTAAATATTCACACTGCAAATACACACTGATAGATGGACCAAGCAAATTATCTCATTTGTGTGATATTTGAGTGTCATTTGAAAATGAAGAATTTTGTAAACCTGAACACTGATAAAAAAAATAATGATATTGATGATTGTGGTGATTATGATGGTGATGTGATTGTGATGATAATGATGGTGGTGGTGAGACTATTGATCATGATGATGTTCATAGTGATGGTGTTGATTTTCGTAATCATGATGATGGAGATAATGATATTGATGATGATGATGATGATGATGATGATGATGATGAGTGAATATTGGTGATTCGGTGTAGTGTTTGAGTGGTTTATTATGAGACAGGAGACAGTAAAGCTGATGCTGTTTCTGTGTTCTTTTAGCTGCTGTACGAGGAGTGGGCGAGTTACAGCGTTTTTTATAAATATCAGCCCATCGGCCTAATCAGGTGAGGACCTTTCTCACACACACACACACACACACACACACACACACACACACACACACACACACACACACACACACACACACACACATGGTGTGAGATAATAAACACCTTCCAAATGATCAGATTCATATTTTAAAAAGTCTTTCTATTCTCCTGACCTGTGTTAGTATTTCTGTGCCCTGTTTTGTCTTCATCTGTCCCTGGTTACTTTCTTCATTGTGTCTTTTGCCATGTGGTCATGTTTTATTTTTTTTACATGCTCCTCCCTGTTTGCGTCCTTTGCCACACCCATTACATTTGTGTCATGTATTACCCACCTGTGTCATAGTAGCACTTTTTCTTGTTTGTTTTGCTATGTTTGTGTTGTGTTTGTCATGCTGGCTGCCCAGTTCCCTTGTTGAACAGCAATTCAGTGTTCTATCCTCATTCCCAGACTGGGATGTGCTTGTTGTGTCAGTCCCTGTGCAGTCTGTGTCCTGTCTGCACACCTATTCTGTCCTTTGCCCTGTCACTTGTCCACCCCCATCCAGTCCTTTAGTCCAGTATGTCTAAGACAGGCTGTCTTGTTGCCTTGATAGGTTCTGTTTTGTGCCTTAGGATCTGTGGACTGGACAGGGCTTCTCTAAAACCATACATTGCTTTACTCATAATCTGCCAGCTGCTATCTGACTTCTTCCCAATCCTCTGCAGGAAGTATTTTGGAGAGAAGATCGGGCTGTACTTCGCGTGGCTGGGTGTTTACACTCAGATGCTGATTCCTGCCTCTATTGTTGGTGTTATTGTGTTTCTGTACGGCTGTGTTACTGTGGACGACGACATCCCCAGGTCAGCATCATACACCCTGCCAGGTCTGAGGATGGTTTACCACCCTGTAAAAAGTCTTCAGGTGGTACATTCATGAAGTGTTGACATTACAGTGTGTGCAGAATTATTAGGCAAGTTGTATTTGAGAGGATTCTGTTTATTATTGAACAACAACTATGTTTGCAATCAACCCAAAAGACTCATAAATATCAAATATCAATATTTTTGGAAGTTGGAGTGTTTTTTTTTTTAGATTTGGCCGTCTTAGGAGGATATCTGTTTGTGCAGGTAAATATTACTGTGCAGAATTATTTGGCAACTTAATAACAAATATATACCCATCTCACTTGTTTATTTTCAGCAGGTAAATCAATATAACAACACAAACTTGAGAAATAAACATTTCTGACATTCAAAAACAAAACCAAAAACAAATCAGTGACCACTTTTTTTTACATTGACACTCAAAACCATCCATCCATAGATTCTGTCAGGTGCTTGATCTGTTTACGATCAACATTGCGTGCAGCAGCCACCACAGCCTCCCAGACACTGTTCAGAGGGGTGTACTGTTTCCCTCCCTGTAGGTCTCACATTTTATGAGGGACCACAGGTTCTCTATGGAGTTCAGATAAGCTGAACAAGGGGGACATGTTATTAGGGGACTTTTACTGGCCAGCCAAGCTGTGGAGTACTTGGATGCATGTGATAGAGTATTGTCCTGCCTGAAAATCAAGTTTTTCTTGAACTTCTGTACCACTGCTTGAAAAAGGTGTCTTCCAGAACCTGCCAGTAGGTCTTGGAGTTGAGCTTCACTTCATCCTCAACCCAAAAAGGTCCCACAAGTTCATCTTTGATGATACCAGCCCATACCAGTACCCCATCTCCACCTTGCTGGCGTCTGAGTTGGAGTGGAGCTCTCTGCCCTTTACTGATCCAGCCTGGGGCCCATCCATCTGGCCCATCAAGAGTCACTCTCATTTCATCCATAAAACCTTAAAAATCAGTCTTAAGATATTTCTTAGCCCAGTCTTGATTTTTTATCTTATGTTTCTTATTCAAAGGTGGTCATTTTTCAGCCTTCCTTACCTTGGCCATGTCCCTGAGTATCGCACACCTTGTGCTTTTTGATACTCCAGTAACATTGCAGCTCTGAAATATGGCAAAACTGGTGGCAAATGGCATCTTGGCAGCTTCACGCTCGATTTTCCTCAATTCATGGGCAGTTATTTTGCGCCTTTTTTTTTTCAACATGCTTCTTGCGACCCTGTTGGCTATTTGCCATGAAACGCTTGATTGTTCAGTGAACACGCTTCAAAAGTTTGGCAATTTCAAGACTGCTGCATCCTTCTGCATTTCACATTTCACAAATTTTGACTTTTCAGAGTCCGTCAAATCTCTCTTCTGACCCATTTTGCCAAAGAAAAGGAAGTTGCCTAATATTTAAGCACACCTTATATAGGGTGTTGATGTCATTAGACCACACCCCTTCTCATTACAGAGATGGACATCACCTGACTTGCTTAATTGGTAGTTGGCTTTCAAGCCTGTACAGCTTGGAGTAGGACAACATGTATAAAAGGATGATGTGATCAAAATACTCATTTGTCTAATAATTCTGCACACAGTGTACTTATGAAGCAGTAAATAGAAATGACTTTCCACATCTATTATTATGGAGATCTGACTAATATGTTTGTCCAGTATGTACTGATGTCCCACAGGTCTCTTTAAGAAAACACCAGTAATTACAGGCTGAGGGTCATAAACAGCTTCTATTAGAGCATATCATAATTAACTATTCTAACATGATCATAACCTCTGTCTGACAGTTTAACTCATCAGTCCAGTGAGGTTCAAATGAGGCTAGTTCAGCCTTTTATAAAGTATCTGTATAACAAAATAACTGTGTGACATCAGCATATAACAGCATAACAAACCCAATCAAAAGGTTTCTCACTGGCTCTCCTGCAGATTTGTTGCCAAATCCTAAGCAACGTTCACAAGTTTGTTATAAAAGTGTGTGTTCAGCATAACTGCACTTGCTGTGAGGAGGCTTTACCTGCACTTCCTACACTAATAAATAATACAGGCAAATGGCACATTAATAACATTAATAACAGTTTAGGGGGTGGCTTAAAATACGTCTCTGGATGCTGTTAGAATCAGAACACTACAGTGTATGTGGTGTATAAAGTATATCTCCAGCAGTCTTATGTTACAGTGTTACTGACCACACAGACATGTACTGACCATCATTGCATTTTACTAAACCCCACATTAACCTTTACTGACCCCACACTGTCCTTTCATGACTCCTACACAGACCTTTACTGACCCTTTAACTGACGTTTTGACCCCCTCACTGGCCTTTACTGACCCCTACACAGGCCTTTACTGACTCCACACTGACCTTCTCTGGCCCCCACAATAACCTATACTGTCCCCATTCTGATATTTACTGACCCCTTACTTACCTTTCCTTACCCCAACACTTACCATTCTTGACCCCACACTCCTTTACTGACCTTACGCTGGCCTGTACTGATCCCAAGGTCGTATTTTACTGACCTTAGATCAGTGACCTTTGACCTTTGATTCCCACATTGTCATTTACTGATTTCATACTGTCTTTTGACCTTTGCTGACCCCAACATGGACCTTTTCAGCCCCCTCACTGCCGTTTACTGACCTTAAACCGCCATTTTCTGACCTTAAACTGGCATGAACTAACACCCACAGTAACATTAAGGAGCTGTTTGGAGTGTTTAGGGGCTGTACATGGCTTTTTCAGGACTCATAGGGGTTGGTCAGGACTGTTTGGGGTTGTTCTGCCAAAGGACACAGCTTCAATTATTATATTAAAAAAGCAGGAAAAAAATGTGTTATAGCCATTGTTCTGCAATATGAACAGACTGCAGACAACAATGGTGTCCTGCAGCGTGCCCTGTTTCCATAACAACCATGCTTTCAGATGTGTGAATGAGCAAGGTGGGGGCGGGTGGGGGGGGTGAAGAGAGGTGGTTTGGCTGTCTTGAGCACATTCACACTGAGGCCTTCACATGGAGACATTCTGCACGCACACACACACACACACACACACACACACACACACATACACACATACCTGCTAGGTGGAAAGTGGTTATATGGAAGTATGTGTGAACCAGAATTATACAATCATATGCGTGTGTGCTCTTCAGTCATGTTGGAAAACTGTCATTGGTGTCCATGAAGCTACATCAAGGGGAAGAAGAACTTAACCTAAGAACCTAAGAACCTAAAATAGAAGACAGTTTGGATTTAACACTACCCTCCTCTGCCCCCCCCCCATCTTTCTTTCTCTCTCAGTATGGAGATCTGTGACAGTAGGAGGAATATAACAATGTGTCCCCTGTGTGACCGGGTTTGCAGTTACTGGACACTGAGTTCTGCATGCGGGACAGCGCGTGCAAGCCACCTGTTTGACAATCCAGCCACTGTCTTCTTCTCCATCTACATGGCTTTGTGGGGTAATAATATATATATACACACACACTGTAATATTAACAAAAGATGATGAAGATGAGGTAGCACAAGTGAAATTACATTGTATATTTTATTATGGTCAATAGCAATAGCAAAGATGAGAGGAAATATTTTAATGACAAACAGAAATGAGGGAATGGACAAGAAGATGAGGATGGGGCAAAGGCAGGAACAGAGGTGAGAGATTGGCAGGGCCAGAAACAGAGATCAGGGACTGGAGGTAGGGGACTGGGCAGGACAAGAGACATGAACATAGAAAAGGGATGGTAGGCAGGGACAAAGTAGGACAAGGTAGGGACAGGAAAAAAGATGGAGGCCGGGCAAGGGACAAGATCATAGATAAAGGACAGGCCAGGGACAGAAACTGGAGACTGGGCAGGAACAGAGATGAGGGATGGAACAAGGACCACGATGTGGGACAAAGCAGGGACAAAGATGAAGGGACTGGGCAAGCATATGAAATAGATGAAAGGCTGGACAAGATTAGATATGAAAGACTGGACAGAAACAGAGATAGGAGACTAGAGACTAGAGAGGGACATGAAGGACAGAAACATATGAGGTACTGTGCTAAGACATGCATGCTGCATGCACTCCTGCACAACAGGACTTTCATATTCAACTAAAACCCCAAATGCACTGTGTGTGTGTGTGTGTGTGTGTGTGTGTGTGTGTGTGTGTGTGTGTGTGTGTGTGTGTGTGTGTGTGTGTGTGTGTTTATGTATGTGGACCCAGTGCTATGTGATATGTGTGTACTGTACTGATGAATATTTAAGTTAGAGCTGTGTGTTTTCTGTCCTGCTTTTCTCCTACTTCTAGCTGTTCCATTTGTTTCATGCAGCATTAATAAACCAATTCTCTATCAAACTAAACCTTCTCATTTTTAAACGTTATAAAGGTGTTTTAGGTTCTTTTTTAAAGTTGTAATTCAGAAAAATATAATACACTCATAGCCGAGGCACCAGAATAGCAATGTGCTCAGTTTTAGAAAACGATGTTGATATCTGAATTCAACAACAGCATAACAACACCCCTCCCTTCAGGGCTCCTTCAGAAGCTCTCCCCCAAATTCACACACATGCATTGCCATGGCAACTGTTTCTCTGCCATCTCTGCTTTTGTGTATATTGCGTTTTCTTCCACATGCCCCCGTCCCTCCTTTTCCACCTGTGCATGAGCAGGAATATGCCCCCTGCTGGAGTCGTTGAGTTCGGGCGCTTCAGTTTTCTTCCTGTTTACAGTAAAAACACCTAACTTTTTTTTCAGAGTGCAAGCAGACTGGAGAGCTAGTGGACTGCAAGAAAACATTCACTGAATTTTACAAAAAGTGTAATGAATTGAAATTGTGCTATTTTCCTGTAAGCTAGAAAGAACTTTTCAAGAACCCCATTCAGCCTCATTTTTCGTTAAACTGTGTAGAGTTGTCAGTTTGTCCTTAATAGATGCTTATGTGGCTTTTTACTATGAAAGACAGAAGTCCTGTCCAGTGGCAACCTTACCTTGCACACAATGATTCATGGTAGGCACTGGATCCAGTCACGTGTTTATTATATGTATTTGTCCTGGAAATTGGGACTGACAGTGCTATATATGTCGGCTCCAGATTGTACAGGTTCAGGATACAGGAGAGGTGCTGTACCTGCTCTCATGTCCCACTGGTTCAACATTTGCAATTTTATGCAGCTTCATTTGAGAGAAGAGGCAAAATTAGCCCTTTTCATCATTTACTCCTGACACGTGATCATTTGTGGAATTAAAAAGTTAATAATTGATTATTTCTCCCTAATTTTAGCACCTTTGCTGTCATGTTATTTCCTCAAGCATAGCTGCAGTAGTGGTGTGTAATGGGAAATGCCATTTGAATTTTTGTTCTCATTAATCAGACCTGTGATAACAACACCATCAGACAGCATATGTTCTTATTATTGGAGATTATACACTGATCAGCTGTAGTATTACAGTTGCATGCAAAAGTTTGACACCCTGGTCAAAATTACTGCGAACAGTTAAGCAAGTTGAAGATGAAATTATCTCCAAAAAGCATAAAGATAAAGATGAAACACACTTTTCAACATTTTAAGAAATAGCAGTGTATTATTTTGGTTTTGTACAATTTCTGAGTTTGGAAACCCTATGAGATTTGAGCATTCAGATAACGTAGCCTTTAAGGGTTATGGCTTGTTTACAGTCATTGTTAGGAAAGGCCAGGTCCCAAAAACAGCGGTCGTGTGGTTCTACTAAGTAGCTGCCTAACACTCTTGAGGCCCACAAAAGTTTGAGGCCCACAAAGCAGGTGAAAATTCAGAACATCTAACCAAGCCTAATGCATTTTGGAAACAAGTTTTGTGGATTTTCTTCTGGTTGCAATGAGCAAAGGTATGTTTGGATAATAAAGGACACAGTTTCACGAAAAGAACACCTCTCCAACCATTAAGCATGTCATTAGTCATGCTTTGGGGTTGGGTTGCAGCCAGTGGTATGAGGAACATTTAACAGATAGAGGGAAGAATGGATTCAGTGAATTTCCACCAAATTCTGGAAGCAAATATAACACCTGAACAAAAACAAAACAACAACAATAAAAAACAAAGTTGAAAAGTCTGCTACAAATGGATAATGACCCTAAACAAACTTCAAAATCCATAATAGACAACCTCAAAAGGTTACCTCACAGTCCCCTGATCTGAACATCATTGGAAATCTGTAGTTAGACCTCAAAAGAGATGGCTCAGGAATCTCCATAACCATAACTTCATAACTCCAGACTTTTGCAAGAAAGAATAGATGAAAATCCCTCAATCAAGAACTGAAAGACTCTTGGATACAAAGGGAATGTGTCATTTTTAACTTTGTGTTTTTTGGAGAACTTGACTTATGCATCAATGAGAGAGAGAGAGAGAGAGAGAGAGAGAGAGAGAGAGTTTATGCTAAAGTGTTTGCTGTTTTTCAGCGGCATTCTTCATGGAACACTGGAAGCGAAGGCAGATGCGTCTGAACTATGAATGGGATCTCACAGGCTTTGAGGAGGAGGAGGTGAGGAAGGAGTGTGAAATTACACACACACATATATATGCATGACTGTATTTATATATACAAACAAAAACTTTTTTATATAAAGCAGTAAATCTAATATTTCAATACTATATAATAAAAACAACAACTGCAATAATAATAATAATAATAATGATAATAATAATAATAATGTATCTCTCCCCTCTGGGTGGTGTGTGTAGGAAGCACAGAAGGTTTGCAACACTTTCATGATATAATGGCTTTGCTGTCCTTTTTCTTCTCTCTGTTTTATGCTGGAGACATTCACCATTTTCACTCAAAAATACTTCAAATTAAAGTCACTTCTTTTCAAAACCTTTCTGTCCTCCCACGATTGCTCTAATACACTCTCTACTGCACACACCCTGCTTCCCTAACACACACACACACACACACACACACACACACACACACACACACACACACACACACACACACATGCATTCGCACAGCATTACTGTCTGGCTGCACCTGTGTATGCTGGATCTAACTGTGAATCAGAAGAATCAAATGTGCAGTTTTCAGACATAGTTACAGTGACTGTGTGTGTGTGTGTGTGTGTGTGTGTGTGTGTGTGTGTGTGTGTGTGTGTGTGTGTGTGTGTGTGTGTGTGTGCGTGTGTGTGTGTGTTTAGGACCATCCAAGAGCAGAGTATGAGTTTAAAGTGATGCAGAAATCTCTCAAAATGGAACTAAAATCTCAGAAGAAGGTACGGACATATGTGTATTTATCCATCTATATACTGTATATCTCTGTGCGTGTGTGTGATATATAAACTCAAAATATGTTCTGAAACTTTTGACTGGTAGTGTACATTTATTACGCTGTGGCATGTTGTTAATCAAGATATCACATCACAGCACGATGACTTTCTGAAATTGAATTGTTTAATCAACCACAACATTATGACCACCTCCTTGTTTCTACTCTCACTGCTAATTTTTATTAGCTTCTTACCACAAAGGAGCACTTTGTATTGGGTGTTCTAGAAATTTTGAACAGCAGTGTATACATACACTGTATACACATTAGAGAACCTTTTAGAGTTTGATATATTTCTGCACAAGGTTTTTTATCTAAAATGTAGATTCAGGAGACGCAAATTTATTTACTGGGGAAAATTATATCTGTGAGTGTAAACAGTATGTGAAACTTTAGGAATATCAGATCATTTAAAAATGGAATTACTCAGAATTTTCCAATCGATGGAATGACAGGTGTGAGTGGACACCCTGTTTTATTTAAAGAACAGGCATCTATCAATGTCTAATCTTCACAACACTTATTTTTGGAAGTGTATCATGGCAAAGAGATTTCTGATGAGCTCAGAAAAAGAGCTGATGAAGATAATGCTCATCAGGCTGGAAAACCATTTCTGAATAGTTTTGAATCCACCAATGCACAGTCCGAGTTTGTAAACCAATGGAGGAAATTAAAGAACAGTATTACCCTTCCCAGGAGTGACCAACCAAAAAGATCATGCCAAGAGCATGTAAGAGTCTGTGAGGTTACAAAGGAACCCAAAGTACCTTCTAAGCAACTAAAGGCATTGGCTAATGTTAATATTCAGTTCACAATCAGGAAGGCTGAATAAGAATACTGATGTGCATAGCAGGGTTGCAAGGAGAAAGTGTTACATATCTATGTTGTCCACTCATAGATATGTAAAATACCATATTGGACCATATTTTCTTCTCCTTTGTTTGATTTGGTTCTCCTTATCTACTTTTTAGGACCTGTGTAAAAATCCAATGAGGTTTTATGTCACATGTATGCAGAAATATAAACAACTCTAAATGGTTTATGAACTTTTAAGCACCACTGTATACACACAGGTTTATGCACCTCTGGTGCACCTCAGGGAGATGTTAGAGTGAGATTAGTCTGATTCTTGTACAATGAGATGAGTGTAGAGTGGGATTAGGACAGAGTCAGATTAGTGTAGAGTATAATGAGTGCAGCGTGAGGGAAGTGTGGACTGAGATAAGTGCAGAGCGAGATAAGGAAAGAGTGAAATAATTGTAATGTGAATAGCTCAGAGTGAGAAGTGCAGAGTGTGATGAGTACAGTCACAATAGGCTTACGTGAGAGACGAGTGCATATTTACAGTGCTGTACAGTGAGCTTCCTGAAGAGTGAGATGTGTACACAGAGAGATTAGTGTAGAGTGAGATTGATACAGAGTGAAATGGGGCATAGTGAGATGAGTGTAAAGTGAGATGAAACCTTCTCTGTAAGATCAAACTCACTCTCTCTTTCAGCCAGAGAAGGAGAAGCTGACCTGTAGAGACAGATGTCCTGCTTATATGACTAACGTTGTTATGATGCTGTTAATGGTAAGTCAGTATCTCTCTCACACATACAAATTTAATAGTACTTTACAGTCGGGATACACAGGATCACAGAGTGATACACAGAGTTATATTAGAAACAGACAGGTGATATCTGTAACTGATATGTGATGATATGTTGATCAGACTGGTGATATGTATTTATTGACCTTTACAAGATAAAAGCATTTAAGAGACATTGGATTAAAATGTCTGTAGTGACTTCACTGTAATGCATTTAGAACGTAGAACTGCTTAAATGTCCTGTTTCTGTGTAAAGCTATTGCAGCTGGGTTTAGTCTATACTATTTCTATGCTATAGAATTATTTACTTACAGAGTCACAGATACAGCACCTTGCAAAAGCCTCTTAAAAGTCATGTCTGGATTACAGATATCCCAATTCCCTGCAGGATCCATTACACTCAATCCATCCATCCATTTTCTGAACCACTTATTCCTGAATAGGGTCACGGGTGAGCCGGTGCCCAGCCGGCAACTCTGAGCGCAAGGGCGGAAAACAACCCTAGACAGGGCGCTAATCCATCGTAGGGCTCACACATGCACACACTAAGGGCCACTTTAGAGTCACCAATTCACCTATGTGTTTGTTTATGTATTATTATTATGAAAATATTGTGTCACAAAATGCTGTGCACGTTCGACCCCTGTGCTGTGGAAGATTCAAACTCAGATGAGATATCTTACCAGATGACACAGTCAATCATTAGCAAACTTTTACCGTTCTGGATTAAAAACCCTTTTAATTTAGGTCCACAGGTCCTGGCATGGCTACTGGCTTGGATTGGCCACTTAGTGTTATGCTTATTAGTGTCAAGCATCACAAAGTCCAGAAACTGGATTCAAGGTGCAGATTTGAAGATCTATAATCTATAAAAATCTGATGATTTTAAGGGGGTTAAATATATTTACAAAGCACTACATTCAGTGTCATGCAAATGTTTGGGCAACTCTGGTCAAAATGACTGTTACTGTTAAACAAGTTGAAGATGAAATGATCAAAAGGAATACATTTTGGATTAGAGATAAAAATGTGGGGCTATTTGTACAAACCTGGATCTCTGAAACAGAAGTGAGGTCTGTCCCTAGAGGAAATGCTCTTTCTGTGACTGACCAATGACACCATGCCACCATGCCTGGTACTTCTAACTGACAGACACATCCATGGTTCAGGAGCTCATGCCTGCCCTTGTAGCTCCTGTGTTTGTCCATTCTCCCTAGTGAAATGGAAGCTTGGTGAGATACCTAACTTCTGTTTAAAATAAATGTTCACAATTACACAGGATTTCACAAGTAACCCCTCTTGTTCTCTTTCAACTTTTCGGAATCAGAATCAGAACTACTTTATTAATTCCAGAGGGAAATACTGAGGGAGCCAGATCCCATATTGTATGCTCTTCTCTATGATATGCAGCCCAATACACACAAAAATCTGGTTTACTCTGTGTAGATGCACAAAGCATGGACTGGACACAGGCAATGCAGCCTTCAGCACGAATACTGGGTTGCGGCACCATGCACGTCAAATTCCAAACGTGAGATGCACCAATAGTTCCCTTAGCTCACAACACACTTAGTGGTCACCAGTGTGAACTGCAGCATGATTTTAATAGAAAGTATTTTAATCTCTAAACCTTCCAACAGCTTAAATGGCAGCTGTGTCCAGGACCATGGAGAGGTCCCATCACGGTACCAAAAGTTTATAAAATGTGACATGCCGAAATTGCCAATACACCTTGATGGTGGAAAAGGCACTACTGCCATACAGCAGGCTTTGCAAGAAGCTCATCACATCTGAAATGGAGCAGTGAAAGGAAATTTGACTTCTATGCTCACACCATGATTCACATATCACTTTTTTCATTCATTGCGTGTTTGGAAGTTGCTCTAGTGCATTGCATGGTTGCCACCACCTCAGGTGGCAGATTCATAGTGCTCAGGTTTAACTTTTAACAGGCCAGATCTACAGGTCAGTCAATCCGTGTGGGTGTGAAAAATGTGCTGCTGGGCACGAGACAGTGAGTCTCTGTGTATGGGGAGTGTCCAGGGCTCTTCCACCAGGAGCTAGTTTATTTCCACCAGCCAAAGTCTCCCTGACCAGCATGGAGTAACAAGCAGTTGAGACAAACTGTTTTCTTTTACTCTGACAAGGGTTTCTGATATGAAGCTCAATGTACTGAGCCAGTACATCTGTGCCCAATGGTACATTGTTGTATGTGAGTGAGAGTGGACAGAGCTCTTGAACATGAGATGAAGATATCTACTACTACCCTGCTTTATCTCTCACAGATCTGGCTGACCATTTGACTCTCTCCATACAGGGGAATTCCTCTGGAGACGATATCTGCTCTGATATTCAAAGAGCAACCAGATATAGCGTGTTCCACCTTGAGAATTTTAAATGCAGTTAAGAAACATACCTTCTGTGTGAGCCAGAATATGATTGGGGACTGCTCACTGCTATACTGAGATGGTTTAGGGGCCTTGTCCAGCCATAAGGTATAGGTCCTCCTTTGAGGAGACAGCATTGCAAACTATCTCCAGGATTGCCACCAGCATAGGGAGGCATCAAGCTCAACAATCCAGACTGGCTAGAGAGACTTGAGTGTGCTTAACACACATGCATTTAATGCACATGGAATGGACCCAGAGGCCACTGAATTAGAGTGGGCTGCATACTGCTGTAGGGCAACAGGTTAACCTTTTCACACTAGCTTTGTGTTGGTTGGCCTCAGTGAAGCGCCAAACAGCGTGGCGTATTTACAGACTTTATTTACTAACTTGCCTTTATGCATTAGTGTAATGTGTTAGCTAGTGGATGGTGCCGTCAGCAGCAGACAGGAATGGTGAGCTCCCACATTCAGTGACAACAGCAAATAGTCTTTTCTAAAGAACCATTGAGTGAAAGCCAGCTAATTTGATCATGCTGAAGGAAAAAAAGTAAGTCCTCACAGGAAAGAGAAAGAGAATGGATGGCCACAATTTATAAGGGTAGGTTGGCACTGCAAATTCAAATTCATGATGTCATGAAGAAACAGAAATGTGATGCTGTCAGTTGTTGCCTTTAGTGAGACACTAAACCAAAGCTCAAAGAGAACAATGTTTTTAGTGAATAGTTTTTCATAGGAATCAAAGTAAAGCCATAATTGCCTGTTAGTTTTGAAGTGAAGTGATAAGTTAATGATGTAATGTAATAACATTCCATTTGATTTTTTTAGTTTATTAATTCTCTATTTAAAGTTTTTGTAGAACATTTGAATCTTATTTATGTTTCAGGGAATTTAAGTTCAGTGAAGTGTGGTCTTTAGGTCAATGTTGACTGCTCTCTTTCAGATCGGTGTGACGTTTGCTATTGTATTTGGAGTCATCCTCTACCGGATCTCCACTAAAGCAGCGCTGCACATGAGCTCCAACCCCACCACCCGCTCCAACGTACGGCTCACCGTCAAAACCACCGCAGCCATCATCAACCTGGTAGTCATCCTCATCCTGGACGAAGTGTATGGTGCTGTGGCCCGCCGACTCACTGAGCTGGGTCAGTGCGTTCTGTTTATACAAGGAAAGGCTGATGTTAACCTGTCATTTTGTTTAAAACTCATGGGCTAAAGTAATCTAAGCACCTGCAGAAGGAGGAGTGTGTTTATCTGATACTATAGTTTGGTGTATAGTGTTATCAATCATTGTAGTGTGTTTATCTAACCCTGTTGTGTGGTTATCTAATGTTGTTGTGTACTTAGTGTTGTAGTGTGTTTATTTAATGTTATCGTATATATATATATATCTAATACTGTAGTGTGTTAAATATTGTCGTGTGTTTAACATTGTAGTGTGTTTAACATTGCATTGTGTTTAATGGTGTATCTTCTACTTCGGCCCTAGAGGTTCCAAAAACAGATAAGAACTTTGAAGAGCGACTCATCTTCAAAACTTTCATCCTGAAGTTTGTGAATGCATTCACCCCCATCATTTATATCGCCTTCTTCAGAGGCAGGTGAGTCTCCAGCATTTTCATGAAATTGTTATAATTTCATTATAATATTATGATTCTGATTCTGAACAATTATCTAAATCAGTTCTTTTAAAAAGTGATTGTGCGTGTGTGTGTGTGTGTGTGTGTGTGTGTGTGTGTGTGTGTGTGTGCGTGTGCGTGTGTGTGTGTGTGTGCTGGTAGGTTGGTGGGTCGTCCTGGCAGCTATCTGTACGTGTTTGAGTCATATCGAATGGAGGAGGTAAACTCAGCTACCCTCTAAACCTCTAATATTTTGTATTAATGTTAATTTACTGTTAAAATGGAATTACATGGTTAACTACACGTTTTCTATGATGTCCAAGGTGGCTGCTATGGTGTTGCTAACTAGTTGCAAAGTTGTTGCTAAGTTGTTGCCATATTATATTTTATATTCAATGCATGTAAAATTACATTTAAAATCTTTTCTTGTTTTTCTGGATTTGAAAATCCAGAAATCCAGAATCTCAAATTAATAGATTTTTAGATTTTGTGTTTGAGTAAATTACTATTCAAACTGTATCCAGATTTAAGAAGTAATACACTTGTTGCCAAAAAAAATAGTTGCATGCAGACGGAATCACCTGACAGGAATGAACCTGGTGGGTAGGTCTGACATCATGAGACATGCAAGTGACACACTTGGTTGTGCATGTGATGTAAGCAAGTACAGTCCTTATCTCTTTACCTGGTATATTAGTATTTTCTTTTGCAAGTATTGGAACAAAAGCAATTCAAGCATTTTCAAGAGTTTGAAAGGTGTCTCATTGTAGGACTTATGGTATGGTGTGGTTCAGACTGCAGTTAAGTGGTATGGTCTTATCCACATATTACGTGTCATAACACCCATGCGGATATTATATGCTGTTGGCAGCAGTGGATATTAGAAGGCACCCATCAGAGACATGAAGGTTCTGGGAGATTTGAAGAACATAGAAGGAAAACCAACAGATTGTCTTAGTGTACTTAGTGACACTACTTGTGTAGCTCAATAAATATTGTCCATGGTTGTCTAATTTTTTTTCTTAATGAGTGTACATTAATTAATATATTAATATATTAATGTAATTAATATATTATTTATACAAATATTATAAGAATTCTTTTTCAGAAAAAAGTTCTATTCATACTCTCATCTGGAATAAAATTATATAACCTGCTCCTTCACTGTTTCACTGACAGGAGTCATGACTGTATAAGTGTAAAGCAGCTCCGCTGTGTATGTGTTTGTTTCCACAGTGTGCACATGGGGGCTGCCTGATGGAGCTGTGTATTCAGCTCAGCATCACCATGCTGGGAAAACAACTCATTCAGAACAACCTGTTTGAGATCGGCATACCGTAAATAAAGACACACACACACACACACACACACACACACATACACACACCCCTGTTGTTTGTTTATTTGTTGTATTGGTTGTGTATGTATGATGTAATGGTTGTGTGTGTGTGTGTTGTAATGTTTGTTTGCGTGTTTGTAGTAATGGTTGGATTTGCTTTTTTGTAATGCATGTTTGTGTGTTTGTTGTAATGGTTGTGTGTTTTTTGTCATTGTTGTAGTTTGTGTATGTTTTAATGGTTGTGTGAGTTTGCTGTAATGGTTGTTGTTTGTGTGTTTTGTTGTAATGGTTATGTGTTGTAATGATTGTTGTTTGTTGCAATGGCTATTGTTCATGTGTTTACTGTAGTGTCTGTGTCTTTTGTAATTGTTCGGTGTGTCTGTTGTAATGGTTGGAATGTGTGTTGTAGTGGTTGTTTGTGGTTTGTGATGTTTCTGTTTTTGATGTAATGGTTGCTTGTGTGTTTGTTATAATGGTTGTTTGTGTTTTTGTTGTGCAGTAAACTGAAGAAGCTGATTCGCTACATTAAGTCAAAGCGCAGTGCGTTTCAGGAGGAAGAGCGTGAGAAGAAGCTGCAGCATTACGAGACTGACTACTTCCTGGAACCGTTTGCTGGCCTCACCCCAGAGTACATGGAGATGAGTGAGTGTTTGTTCATCTCCCATCCAGTCTCTATTCGTCTCCCACCCAGTGTGTTTATCTTATACCAGTCTGTGTTTATCTGCCACCCAGTCTGTGTTCATCACCCACCAAGTGTGTGTTCATCACCCACCAAGTGTGTGTTCATCACCTACCCACAATCCCAATTTTTAAGTTCATTCGCTGCAGGAATGAAAAGTAGTAGATTTTCAGCTCAAACCACCGTGGGTTTGTCTGGTTGTACAGGAGCAAGGAGCAATGACATACCATACCACATCGCACATGTTGTAGTCTTGTATGTCTTTTTATTGCTGATCCATGTTTGATCCATGTTTGATTTTTGGAGCAAAACAAATGTCAGTAACAACATAAATGTTCGCAGGTACTGTTTATACTCTGCTGTCTTCTCACATCTGTTTATCGAAGCCTCGGTTCCACAAAAACTGTTGTAAACATGGGATAATTTGCTAAAAAAAACACCAAGGTTCTTATAAGCCTGAATGGAACCAGTTCATGAACCATCGTTCTTTTGGTAGAAAAGGCCTACCAGTGTGTTCTTCTACCACCAAGTGTGTGTTTATCTCATACCCAGTGTGTTTATCTCTTATCCAGTTTGTATTTATCTAGTTTGATAGCCCATAGTTCTGACCTCTTAATGAACAAAACCTCCTTTCTTTTTACAAATTGATAAAGGCATTAAAGCACTGAGAAAAGTTGGGTTTCCTTGAACCCTGGGGGGTGGGAGTTACCATGTGTAAGGATCTCTGGGGAACCAGGAGAGCAGGTAAAGAACCACTGTGCTGAAACTAAGAATGGTGTGTAAACAGGAAGTCCTGGAACTAGAACTGTGGAAACTTGTGAGTTGGAGGTCATTTTGAGCACGGCCAGTTTTTGTTGGCCAGACCTTCTGAATCAAAAAGCCACACAGAAACAACACCCCTGCGGCCGTTATGAACTTCATTAGCTGTGACCTCTGCTGACAGTGACTCCCGACACATCAAAGGAAACTCAATCAGGCATTATGAGGGTAACATGAAGTTTATAGAATGGGAATCAGCCCAAACATCCAGTGTTCAGAGGCGATGTGATTAGCATGGGTTTACATAGTGTGGTTTTTTGCAGTCCTTTGAAGATGAAGCTGGAGTCTCTGTACTGTGGTACTGGGTGTTTTGGTGGTGTGCAATTTGTTGTTCTGAACCCCAAGTCAGCCTTCTGTAAATGTCATCAATAGATCAGCTCACTGATGTCGGGACTTTTATGTTGCTAATTAACACTGTCAGCTTCTGAAAAATTTAACATACATCTCGTCCCAAACACACCCAATGCCTCTGTCCGTTCATGCTCTGAAGAGTGTTTAGATGTTTTTTAACAGGTTTGTTGTTTCAGCCTTAAATGCATTTTAATTTAAAAAAAATCTGTCATTCATGTTTGCAATAGAGGTGTGTGAGCATGAAGAACCTTTTAAAGTTTTTCTAAGATCACAATTAAACAGGTCTGCTTGGTCTGACCATGCCCTGAACATGGTCAAACCACATCCTGACTGTGGTCTAACACAACCTGAACACAGTCTGAGCACAGGCCGACTATGGTCTGAAATTGGTCTGAACGTGACCTGACTGCAGTCTGAACAAAGCCTGAACCCAGCCTCAACATGGCTTAAATGCAGTTTGACCACAGCCTATACATGGCTTAACTGCAGTCGAAACATAGCCTGAATATGACCTGAACACAGCTTAACTGCAGCCTGAACACAACTTACTGCAGTTTAAAAATAGCCTGAACATGAACACAACCCAGATACATATAAACATGGTCTCTACACAACCTGACCATGGTCTGAACACAGTCTGAACATAAATGCAGTCTCAACATGATCCAAACATGATCTGAACATAGTCTGACCACAGTCTGAACATGATTTGACTGCAGTCTCAAAAACATTCTGATTACAAACTGAATATAGCCTGAACAAGGTCTGAACACAATGTGTAACACAGTCTGAACACAGCAATACAGATGTGGAATGCAATACAGATGTGGAATGCAGAAGTGTGCAGTGTTCTCCACCTATTCACAGCCAGACTGCAGAGCTGTTTTTAAACACTCATTAAAGAAGCTTCTGGAAAAACTGTAGTGTCTCTCTGTGACAAGGTTGAGTTTCCCTGACTGCCGGTCTGTTTTTGCACCTGTCACTTTTTTCAATGCCTGTCATTTCGAGCTGCAGAGAGTACATGTGCCAGTCTGACCAGCACACGGCTAATAGTGCTATTAGTACCAACAGTGAGGTCCACGAATCTGTGTCTCTCTCTGATTAAACTGTTGCAGCTCTGGGTTTGAGAGGGTGCTGGCACTCAGTCAGTCGAGGTCACTGTCCAGAGCTCCTGAACCTCTCAGGTTTCACCCAGCTGGACCTGGTGCACCAGCTGGTCTCCATGCGAGTCCGTCCTTATCTGATTTACAGAAGCTGTGTTTGTGTGTGTGTGTGTGTGTGTGTGTGTGTGTCTGTGTGTCTGTGTGTCTGTGTGTCTTGTAAAGGTCATGCTGTGTGTTCAGTGAACCAGAGTCTGTAAAAGTTGTAAACATGTTTAGCAGTTGATCAGGTTGCCAAGAAACATATAGGGTGGAACTACAGGTTCTGGGTGCATGTGAGAGGTATATAGTGGCATAATATATATTAGTAATATAGTAATATTAGTAGTAATAGTAATATTATTATTATCATTAGTAGTAGTAGTACTGGTATTTTTATTATTATTGTTTTTATTTGGTCTCTTGTGTTGCTTTGTGTTTGCAGTTATCCAGTTTGGCTTTGTGACGCTCTTTGTGGCCTCGTTCCCATTGGCACCTCTGTTTGCCCTCCTCAACAACATCATAGAGATCCGACTGGATGCAAAGAAATTTGTAGCGGAGCTCAGGAGGCCGGTAGCAGCTCGAGCCAAAGATATTGGTGTGTGCTCAGTGTGTGTGTGTGTCCTCTTTCGCAGCTGACCATTCCTTTATCCAAATCATGTTCTGTAACTATCAGACTTCACTTGACATTCTGTAGAACATCACATTAAACATGCTGTTACAACTGGAAGACTGACACTCTTTCAGGAAGCTTAAAAAGACATTTGTGCAGCTTTTCTTCTGGTAAAGTGCCACCAAATGGTAGATCACCAACAGCTCCTGTAACTGCAGCTGCACTTTATGTCTCTGTTTTCCTAAATCTGACAGTTTAATATCTTTCACTTTTTTTAATTTTAGGGATCTGGTACAACATCCTGAGAGGTGTGGCAAAAATAGCAGTTATTGTCAATGTAAGTATATTTTGATTTCTTGGTTTATTAAATCACTATTAATGCTCTATGAAAAGATTGTGCTGTTATAAAAATGTGAACACTGGACACTATAGATATTAGATACTTCATACTATATATAAATCAGTGCCCTTTCATTAAGGGGCTTGGGCCTATGTTTGTTGAAAACAGTCAAAAACCAGCAGTAGCAAACACTAGCTTGAAGGGCATACCAACGTGAAGAGGCATGAGACGTGAACGAAGAACAGGCAAAAATCTAGATCAGTAAATCCAAACGATCAGTAAAAGGTTAACAGGGTGAAGAAGGCAAAAAAAGTTCATATGTGTTCATTCATACCAGCAGGACAGAAACACTGGGTAGTGCAGTGATAATGTTAAAATTTGACAAAGGTCAATTTACACACAGGTGCAGTAAATTTGTATTGTATTGTGTATTGTGACAAGGATACAGAGACTGTCAGAGACAATCATGAGAAGTGTAGTCTGGGTGACTGAGGGAAACGTGGCAGCAACACACCAAATTCAGATAATAATAAGTACTTTTTTCCCCTTAAGTCCTATCAGAGTTGCAGGGGATGTGCTGTTTCAGGGAATTGTCTAACATATGCAGGGCAGAGGGGTGCCAGGACTCATGAGATCCTATGAGAAACAGAAAAGCACTGCATTAGATACTTCATACAATAGATACTATATGATTATATACTATAAATACCAGACAGTAGAAACATTATTCAATAGACATTAGGTACTATAGATACACTGCATCACATTTTGCATATTTTGTTGTTACCCTCAACATTCTGCACATATATACCTCATGATTCATTTATTTGAAATCTTTCGGATTTTACTAAAAATAAAACACAAAAATATAACTTGTACATAAGTATTGACAGCCTTTGCCATGACACTTAGAATTGAGCTCAGGTGCTTTTGTTTCCATTGATCGTACTTCAGATGTTTCTACAGCTTGATTGGACTACACCTGTGGTAAATTCAGTTGATTGGACATGAGTTGGAAAGCCACACACCTTTTTATGTACAGTGGACCAGAAAAGTATTTAGTCAGCCACTGACTGTGCAAGTTCTCCTACTTAAAGGTGAGAGATGTCTGTAATTTCCATCATAGGTACACTTCAACTATGAGGGACAAAATGAGAAAACAAATCCAGGAAATCACATTGATGGTGGGAAGAAAGTATTTGGTCACCCACAAACAAGCAAGAGTTTTGGCTCATAGACCTTTAACTTCTTCTTTAAGAAGCTCTTCTGTCCTCCACTCATTACATGTATTAATGGCACCTGTTTGACCTCGTTATCTGTATAAAACACCTGTCCACTAAAAGGCACATGAGACCATAACCATGAGAAGCAAAAATAGCAAAACATTTTGGACTGAATGCCAAGCATTATGTCTGGAGGAAATCAGTTATTATCACATAGCCAATACCATTCCTACATTGATACATGGTGGTGACAGCATCAGACGGCGGATGTTTTTCTGCAGCAGGA